>RJWJ010019451.1:0-30241 GCA_004363605.1 Indri indri | reverse complement strand
TGCATTAGAGATACACTTCACAAAGCCGACTCTCGGTGCTTCCACGTCACCAGGAAATCTTGCTCCAAATCCTGTAGATTACTGCAGTGTTTCTTGGCCAGTAGAGCTGGTTGGAATTAGCCAACAGCAGATTTTTCTGGGGTCTAAAGATCGCAGGAGCAATGCTGGGTTATTTTATGAGGCACCCGTGGGATCCCACGTCTGTCCACACAGCAGTCGCCCCTGTCTGTTCCTGTCTCGGGTATGGGTGTCGTTTCCTCTTCCCCACGCTGCTCCATCGCTATCGTGGGAAGACTGGCCAGTTCTGCCTCTCGGTATTTCGTCTTCTCTTCCCATGTGAGATGAGTCTCTGAGTTGGCTGTGAGCAGCCCGAGATCCTCACCAAGTGAGGGATCCAGGGCTCTTGGGAAGAGCCCGGTGTCTCTTCCTTCAGGGAACCTGGCAAGTCTCAGCCCCTCGGCAGTAGCGCAGGGAGGGATGGCAGGGGGTGTTGGACTGGAGCACGGGTGAAGGGGAGAGACTGGCTTTGGTGCAGCCAGGGAGATGAAGAGGAGGGAGCCAAGTCCCTCAAGATGTGTGGGCTAGAGTCTGGCCAGCACTAGCCGTAGGGCTGGAGCCAGACAGAGCTGCTGGCCTTGCATGGCAGCCTCAGCTCTCGCATGTGTGGTGCGTCCCCAGGCCTGCCTCTGTGTGACCTCTGCTCCCATCCACGGCCCTGTCCTCGGCTGGATTCGGGAAACCAGGGTGGGCAGTGAGGGAGAAATCGGTCTTGCTCCTGGTCACGCAGTTCTCTCCTAGGCCTCTGATGCTTTCAGAATTGGGGTTGGTGCTTCCCACTGGTTTTTCTATTTTTGTCCCTCATCTAGTTCTTTCCCCCTGCTCACCAGCCTGGCTTCCACTGACGTGACACGGGGCATTGTGTGTTGCCAGTCAGGCCAGCAGAACACTTGGCACCTCTGAGAGAGGGGCCCGGCGTATCTGGCGCTTTTTTCTTGACCTTTGAGTCCCTGAGGTCTGGGAGCCAGGAGGCAGCGTGGGGCGCTTCCATCGGGGATCCAGCAGAGGTTAACAGAGCCGGTGGCTCTGGAGCCGGGGTGGTGTGGCTTGGCTGGGAGTCGTGGGGGAGGGGCCCTGCCAGGGGCCGTGATTGGTCAGCACCTTCTCTATTCCATTGAATCCTGGTCTGCACCAGGCTGTGAATTGTTTAATGCATATCTTGGCTCTGTCCCTTGGCTTGCGTGCCCCCGAGGCTGCGGCCACAGCTGTGGAGAGGATCTGTACCTTGTGCTGGTCACTTTTTTGGGCTTGTTGCCTCTCTCTGAGATATGTAAGAGATACCGCCCTTCTCCACCAGCCAGCCGTCCGTGGGAGGCCCCCGTTTTGCTTTGCTTTTCTGGGACTTGGAGTGGCTGTGAGGAAAGCATAGGCCGAGTTTGGTTTCTTGCTGGCTCCTTCCACAGGAGCTGCTCACGGGCTGATAACGCCAGAGAACACTTCCAGGGCCCCGTGGCCTGCGCAGAGCCTCCTGCCCTTGGCGTCGAGCCTGTGCGGGGTAGAGCAGGGGGACGGGAATGGAGAAAGGCCCCTGGGGAGGTGGCGCACATGGTCGGATCACAGGAGCAAGGCCAGGAGGGTGCGGGAGGACGAGTCCAGTGCCCAGCCAAGGCTGCCTGCTGCGGCCCAGGAGGAACATGTATGTCCCCTGTGAAAGATTCGTGTCTGAGTGCCTGGTACTGAAGGGAGGGCGCGGTGCCAGATCAGAGTGTGTAATACAGCACGCAGGCATGCGATGGGCACTGGAGCTCCCGGTCCCTGCGTACCGTCCAGAGAAAGGGAAAGTGACCTTTGCTAAGGGCCTCTTTGGCTCACCTGAGCTCATCCTCAGAACAACCACGTGACGTAGGGGTTATTCCCTTTTACCGTTGAAGAAACTGATCATGAAGCGACTTAACCAAGGTTACGCACTTGGTAAGTGGGGTTGTTGAGGTTTGAATCCAGGCGCTTCTGATTCCAAAGCTTGTACTTTTTCTTCCCTCTCTTGGGCTGAAGTCAGACTTTTTGTGGGCTGAGATCCTCAGAGGACCAGCTTGAACCAGAGGGAAAGGCAGACGTCCAGGGGAACTTGCAGTCCCTGGGGCCGGCTGTGCCACGTTTCTCTGGGAGGCAGGGCAGAGGCCGACGCCCCTGGTACCTGTGGACAGGCAGAGCCGCGCGAGGCAAAGGCATCACTTGTGCCAACACGTGTGCAGCCTCTGCCGTGCCCGGGTGCGCCAGGGGCTGGGGATGAGCACTCAACAAACCAGGTTTCTGCTCTCATGGACCTTCTAGTGTGGGGAGACGTCGCTAATATATTCTTTAAAAAGAATTAAGAAATGTATAAAAGAGATGTGGAGATGGTGTGGGGATAAGGAAGGGGGGTCCACATCACCGAGGGGGAACCTGGGGACTCGAGGACCCCAGCCACCTGGCAGCCACACTGAGTCAGGATTGGCACCGATACTGAGCCCCTCCTTTGTCCTAGTAGCTAGGAGAATCCACCCGAGGTCTCCATAGCTTACAGGAGCCGGTAGTGAGTCAGGGCCCAAGGTGGAGTACACGTCACACCTTTGGTGTGCAGCAGGTGGCTTTTCCCACCTGCCATGGCTGCCCTGGGCCTTCTGGCTCCCCACTCCCGGGCGCTAGCCGACTCCTCTCCCTCGGCCTGGTCACCCCACTCGCGCCCTGTCCACGCAGCACAGGGGAACATTCCAGTTCGGTCTTTGCCGAGTCGCTGGTCAGACACATGCCTGCAGGAGGCATATTCTGAGCTCAGCCTCTGCTGCCAGAGCGTGTTGTTCTGAGAGCCGGTGGGAAGGGCAGCGGGGAAGGGACGGGCGCCGGGTAGGTTGAGCTCTGTGTCTGGAGAGGTCGAGACAGGTTGGGGGTGCTGGGGACGGGGAGGGCATGTTTTCAGTGCGTGCATCTCCAGGGCTTGGGACTTGTTTACTTGGTAGGAAGGCGGCTGGCCCGGGCTGAGTCAGGCCACGTGATTCTTGCCTCCTTGGCCGGTCACCGATGCCTGCCCCCGCCTCCCCGGCCGTGGACACTGCCATCTGCTGCCAGGGGTCTGCACTTGCACAGGGCGAGGGAGTGTGGTCGGGGCGCTCCCGGAGGAGATGGGTCAGGGAAGGTAGGGTTTATGTTGCTCAGTGTCGAGGCGTCAGCAGGCCTGGATTCCAGTCCTGGCTCTGTTGGCAAAATCTCACTCACTCAATTCACCCCTTTGGGCCCCAGTTTCATAATCTATGAAATAAGGAGATTGAACCAGAATCTCTGTGGAGGTTCCAGCTCTAACATAGGGTCTCCCTGCTGTTCCTGGAGCTATTTCTCAGCCTTCTGAGAAACAGAAGAACAAGGAAACCTAGACTTGAGTTACCACAAGAGAAAGTGAGGGATCTTGAAGACCTGTCAGCATGCATTAGGGTGGGTGGGCAGAGACGGTTTTTGAAGGACCTCCCAGAAGGAAGGGAAAGGGGCTAGAGATTGTGTGCAGGTGGTTGGTGGACGAGGCTCCACCAGTGGCTCCGCCTCGTGGCCACAGGCTCCCTGCAGGAGGCTTGTCGGAGATGGGGCGCGTGGGAGCTGCTAGGGGGCTTGCTATGCTGCAGGGGGCTCACCCAAGAGACCCTGCTCCGGGAAAGATGCTCCGTCCTGTCTGGCCCTAAATCCTGGGGAGATGACGGGACGGTGGGTTCGGGGAGGGCATCTGTGCCGTAGTCTGTGCCCCTTGCTCTCAGGAAGTTGTCTCTTATATTCAGCCTTCTTCTTTCATGTGTTGTTTAAGGCCTTCTATTAAAAAATAAAATTAATTAAATTTTGAAAAAAGATGTCAACGAAAGAAAAGCAAAAACCAAAAATATCTCAGAGCCCCTGGTTTCATAGCAGCTGTTTGGTCTTTGGTCGCTCTTAAAAAGATAGCCAAAACAAAACACATCCAGGAAAGCCCCAGATGCCAGGCCCAGCCAGGTTGGGGCCAGGAGTGGCTGGGACTCTGGCCCAGCTTCCCACGGCAGCCTCAGCCCCCCACGGCCGCCGCTTCTCCAAGGCGACGTGGGTAGGAGCCCCTGGGGCTGAGGGGGCACGTCGTGCAGTCTGCTTCACAGAAGGCAGAGTTTTAAAAATAACTGCACTTCTCCAAGATGCTATCTGCTTGCTGCTTTGCGGGATGTTTACCTGGGATTCATAATAACTGCGAGCTCACCCCCACGCTCCCCACGCCCCCATGCCCCTGCCAGTATGGTGTAGTCAACAGGGCTTTGGGCCAGGGCTCAGGCAGGAGAGGAATTGATCAGTAACCATCACTCACACCACACTCAGTTGCTCTGACACTTGCTAGCTCCTTTGGTCCTCGCACAGCCCTGTGAGGGTAGGTGGTATTACCCTTGTCGTTGATGAAACTGAGCCAGACAGAGTCCTGCCAAGATCTAATTGCTTGTACCTGCTTGATTTGGGTCACCCACCCAGGTCCCCAACTTCAGCTGTCATTTCCCTGGGTTCTGACCCGTGGGGCAGGGGCAAGGGCAGGAGTAGGGGAGTGGGCTCTTGGCCAGTTTACTTGATCTCCGAGGGCCCTAGGTTCTTTTTGCATACGTCGAAAGGGGAAGGAGACTTCAGAATGTCTGGGTTCTCCAACTCTCTGATGCTTTAGACTTGGAGCTCTTGTGAGAACTGGCTTGCACTTCTTGGCTGGGAAGCCAGCCACTCTCCATGTGTTCCTGGAGAGGTTTCCTACATTTGGAAGCTTCTGGAATTATGTGATGCTTCCAGTCATTCTGACGCGTCTGTATGGCACTCCACGCACGTGCGCATAGGCGTGCTTCTGCTGAATGTAGCTCACTTAGAGATGACACCTCGTTGTGCGATCTCTGAGATTTTTCCAACAGATTTATAAGGGAAGCCCGAGCTTTGCCCAGCATGCATGTCGTGTGTAAGTTACCTGTTTGCTGGCTGATGTACAGCACCTGCTGGAAGCTTTGGCTAACGTACAGTGTAAAGTAAGATATTAATACTAGAAACGCTGACTTCAGCCCTGAATGATGCTGGCTTCGTGATTGACTTGGAAGAGGAGGCCTTCCCCGTGGAGAGTGAGGGAGGTAAGAGCACTCGTGGGTGTCAGTTTTCCTTAAATGCTGAGCATAAGCCCCAGTCTTTATAAGGGGTGCTGCGGCAGGGTATTGGACTTCTTGACCACTTGGTCTTCTGAGTTATCTTTATTTGAATAGACCTAGAACTTGTATGAAGGGGGAAAAAAATGTTTACTTACAGCATATTTAGCCGTGATGGTTTAGGCTTTTTCTAGGGGTGTTCCTTTAGGAATGGTTGAGGTTGGTTGGGGCAATGTGCATATGTGCGTTTGTATGTCTGTCCGTTTATATTTCCCAAATGCATCCTTGGAATACAGAGAAACTCTGTGATGGGGCATCCAAAGGGGAATCGTTTCAGCGAACGAAGCCTTCAGTAGCCTCCCGTGTGCAGATTTGTCACGTCGGGCCTGGTTCTTTCTGTTCACCTGAAGGAAGGGAAGGAGAACGGGCAGAACCTGCCGCAAGGAGGGTGATTTAGGCTGGAACTGTGTGTCACCTTTGCTGAGGGTTTAGAAGGAAAGATCATCCTTATCCTCTATGGGGTCTTCCCAGTCCTGAGTCTGTGGGACTTTGAGACCGTCCCTGGAACAGCGTGAGGGTTGAGAACCGGGATCTAGAGCAAACTTCTCTGCTTATCCATCTCTCCAGCCTCCTGGCCGAGGCTGGGCCGCGGGGTGCTGGGGGTTGCACCAGTGTGGGCATTGAACCTAGAAGTCTGACCTTGTTTCCTTTTGCAGACAGAACTTGCAGCACTGACCCGAAAGTAACTGGTAGTATTTGCATATTAAAAAAAGGAGCAAGGCATGCTGCCCCTCATCCCTTCCAGGAGAGGGCCCTGAGCTGCTCTGATGGTATGCGCACCATCACCACCACCCCAGCACGAGGGACCTTCAGTGGGCATTGCAGGGGTGTGCGGGGGTGAGCATGGGGAAGAAGGGTGGTGTGGAGGAGGCAGGGCCAGACACGGTGTGCGGGAGGAAGAGGGGAGTGAAGAGCATCTCAGGGCAGCCCCGCAGCTCTGGGAGGCACGGGCATTGCCGGCGCTGCCGAAGGCCCGGTAGGTGTTCACACGGGCTTACTATTTAGAGGTAACCCAAAGTCTGAACTAAATCAGGTGATGTCTAAATGAGAGTTGTGTTAAATATGCAGAACCACGCATCATTTCGTGCTATCTCCACCTGCAGATTGTGTCAAAAGGCCTTGCAGGCGGAGGCCTGTTTAGTGGGCCCTGTCTGTAAGATCATGCTTATTTTACATTGACTTTTTGTCTCTTTTCTTTCCCGTTTTCACTCTTTCTTGTTCCTTAGGTATACGTGAATATTCGCTCACGCAGTTGTGTTATTTCCTTGGGGTACAGTTCTTCCAGTGTCACTGGCATCGGTGAATGTGTGATTTTGATTTGAAGTGTAAACACAAACCACTGGCTCAGTCTAGGGACAAGCTATCTTTGAGACAAGGGCTCTGGCAGCTGCCTGCAGACCGTCCTCCCCCATGGTCCTGGACTACTTTGGCCAGACACCTGAGATGAGGATCAAGGGTGTCCTTGCTGGGACCAGCTTGACCCCACGTCATGCGTCCTGTTTGGGGCGGGAGATGCTGAGGCGTGCATCCCCCAGCTTTATCAGCTGGTACTTCTTTGCAGCTCGAACCCTGAGTAGTGGCCTTGGAGGTCTAAGACTGCGTGTCACCCTGCTAGGTGGGAAGGGGCCAGAGAGGATGGGCACAGACGGGAAGAGAACACAGGCTCCTGGCTTGTCTCTAAGACAGGTGAACTTTATGTTCAGAAAGGAACTCATTTAATCTTTTAGCCCTAATAGAAGTTATTTGTATTTTCTCTCCTTCTCTCCTTTCCCTCCTCTCTCTCTCCCTCCCGCTCCCCCCTCCCTAGCCTCCAAAGAATTTAATCTGCTGGACAACAAACAATACTGTTATAAAACTTTGAAAACAAGAGGGTGCGGCCTCCCCGACAAGGAGAAGGGCATGCCGGGTAACGGCCCGAGGGAGCGTGCCAGGCCTGAGATGGAGCCGGGCGAGAGCCCAGTTGGCTGCGTACCTGGGTGCCGGCCCCTGCCCAGCCCACTGGCCGCGCCATGCCCAGTCCAGAGGGGAAGGAACCGAAACAAAAGGGGGAGGCAGGGCAGTGCTTGAAAAAGGGAAGTTGCATGCGCTCCCCTCTGATCTGATGGGAATGCACTAGACTGTGAAACTTCCTCCTCCACCTCCTCTCCCTGCCCCCCCGCCCTCCTCCGCTGCCTGCTCCTGCTGCTCACTGCTCCTGAGGCTGCAGACGGAGGTCCTGACAGGAGGCCGGAGTAGCAGTGGAGGCGCAGCCACCGGCTGGGCCAGCCAAAGGGGAAGCAGGAGGGAAAGTGGGCTCGCAGTTGGTTTTGGACTCAGACCTACCTACCCTCTGTCTGGCCCAGCCTCCCTCCCCCCAGTTAGGGAAGTGGAACCAGTCACGTCACAGGGTGTGCCCCAGTCCATGTGCTCTGCCAGGTGTGTGCCCAGGTACAAGGTAGAACTGCCACTCAGAGGCTAGTGGCTGCACCCTGGTGCCCCCTCGGGCTGTGCTCCACGGCGCGGAGGATGTCTGGCTTGTTGAAAGGCTCTCTGCTTTGAGATGCTCTGCTCTCCAGGGAGGAGCAGAGGCTGCCGCCCAGCCCGGGGTGTGTCCCTGGAGGAGCTCCTGGGGACAGGAACGGGCTCTTCCCAGCGAGCAGGCACGCGGTCCTGAGTGTGCACCTGGTAGGAAACTTGTCTGTTGGTTACTTCTCGGCGGCTGAAGGAGGGGGTGACCCAGCTCTGCCTGGGAGAGATGGGGAGGCTGTGCTCTCGGGGGCGCCTCTCTCCAGCCTCCAGAGTTCGCTTTCACCTGCCACCGGAGTTTCACTTCCGACTCCATCTCTGCCAAGTCCAGTGAATGATCTGGGGTTGACCAGGGAGCAGCGTTGGTGGTTTTCCTTTGAACCCGCGTTGGTTTGGACCCATGAACTGCGTGGTGGGCATTGTGTTTGTGTAACAGACCATAGGCATGCTCGTTTTTCCTGCTGTGGAAAGCACTGGCTTCCTTGAAAGCAGTTCAGGGCTGTGCCGTCCTCCTCTGCAGGAGCTGAGCCCGTCTGCCGGGAAGCACGGAGACATCTGAGCTTGGGTCTTTGCTCCGTCCCTCCCCCTTCCCTTCGCCCCCTGCTGTCGCCTGCTGCCCCCTCCCCATCCCGGGGGCAGGGTAGCCCTGGTGCATCTTCCCATCCAGCCAGTGGTCCCGGCCCAGGGCATCTGTGCCCCGGCCTGAGTCTGGGAGTGTCTGAGCCCCAGTCGGCCGTGTTGGGGAAGGACAGACAGTCCAGCTCCTAGGAGTGCAGCTGCCTCGGGACCTCCATACCCCGGCCCAAGGGGAACCAGAAGAGCCGATGCTGGGCCCATACAGGCTTGGGTCTGGAGGATATTATTCCCGCCGTGGGACTCAGGGCGTGGGAAGTGCAGTGTCCCCGGATGCTGAGCCCTCCTTTGGGGCCAAGCTGCCAGGAAGGAAGAGCCTGGCGGAGGTTTCTGGCGACTTTGGGCCAGCTGGCTCCGTGCTCCCGGCCACCCTTCGCCCCTCCTGCATACACCTTTCATTTTATCACCCTTTCCTCTGATTCACTAACCACAGCCCCCACCCTGACAGCTAAAGACAAAATGTCCAGGACAGTGGGAGAGTGACAGGAAGCTGGGCTGGCCTCTCAGTTCATACACACAATGGTCTGGGACTGTCTTGAGGGCAGGATGGTCCCCTTTGTGCCCCCTTCCTCGGGCCCTTCTGTCGCCAAGACGATCTCTTCCTCACTGCCAGGAACCCTGAAACCTGCATTCCCAGAGGCAAGAGGACGGGACCATCTGGGCTTGGCTTCCGGTGCCCCTCCCCCACCCTGGCTGGAACTCGCATCGGCACGTAAGTAGCTGTGACTCAGCACCGCGCTGGGTCAGGAGGGAGAAGCTGCTGCCTTGGCAGGCATCGTCCCACGTTCTGGGTTTGAACACATTGTGGTAGCACAGAACAGGCAAGCCGGATTAGGCTCCTGGGGGTGAAGATCTGTTCAGTGGGTTCGCTTCTGGGTTTCATAAACAAGGATTCCCTCACCTTCCTGCTTCCCTCCCGTGTTGGTTTTTGGATGGGCCATGCTGGGCACAAGATATTTAGGACTTTAAAGACATAGAGAGCATCATTTATAGAATGAAGTAGAAGCTGTCTCTGCAATCTCCAGGCTGGTTTTAACCAATGGCCCATGAAAGGTATTTAACCCTCAGATGTGTTGTGTTTGGCCTGCACAGGTTTGTTTGTTTTCAATGCAGCCGATTTTGTGTGCCTTTAGACAAACTGGGGCCTCTCCAGGTCGCTGTGTCTCTGCTGCACGTGTGGCTGCTTCTCTCTCTCAAGTTTCCTGCCCAGGCCCTCTGAGCATGTGGCCGTGTGGCGACCTGTCTACCTGGCCTTCTGTCTTTACCGATGAAGACACTGAGGCCCATTCAGGGCAAATGGCAGGTCCCTGTTCTCAGAGTTTGGGCTGAGCAAGAATGTAAAGCCACTGTGTTCTGATTCACCGTGCGGTGACCTTTCCTCTACCCTGCCCAGACAGAGGAGCGTCCTGGCATGAGCGGGTGGAGGACGTCCAGATAGAATGTGGGCACAGAAATGGATGGGGTCTGGGGCTTGGCTCCCCACCCCTCTTCCCAGCATGGCAGCACCTCTCAGGGCTGACATACCCGCTCTCTGTGTGGGTGGTTTTCTCTCCCAGGCAGCCCTGCCAAGCCCTTCACCATCGGCCCGTGTGTTTGGGGCAGTCAGGCCGAGGTGGGAGAAACCTTTCACCCTCCTTGGGCAGCAGAGCCCTCAGCAGGCTGGGGCTTTCATGGGCTGCCTTCTGACAGGTCTAGGTGGCCTTCAGGCTTCTTGCCCCCTTTCCAGCCCTTGTCAGACTAACCGGCTACTTCCAACTAGGGGAAAGCCACCAGCTTGTTTGAGAGAAGAGTCATTGCTCAGCCCACTTTGAGAGGCGAGAACCCTGGTCCCATTGGGAGCGCTGACACCTGAGCAGACCCTTTTATCCAGTGGAATTGGAAGAGCAAAAGATTTTGGTACCCAGACGACTGTTTTCCCCTCTTCTTATTTTAGAAAGCGGTGTGTCACTAATGGTTTCTTACCTCTTCTTCCAGAGAGCTAAGAGTTAAGTTTTAGAACCCAGGAGCGGGGACCAGATTCTGGCTTCTGTCTGCTGGTCCCCTCCGGGGCAGTGGCTGCCCTGCCACCTGCAGCCCCTCCGCTGGACTCCAGATGGCACCTCGTGGGTAGCGGGAGAGACATTAGTTAAATAATCCCACTGATGACCAAATGAGATAAGTGGCTTCTGAAGGAAAGAACTTGAGGCTGGACGCTTAACCCTCTAGCAAGGCGGGTGGACTCGGGGAGGCTTTCTTGAGCCGAGACAAGGAGGGGACTGGGGTTCCTCGGGGTGGTGGAGAATGGGAGCAGGGCTGAAGGGCGGTAGCCAAGGGACAGTGGGTGGAGAGTGTTGCTGAAAGGGGCAACAGCCCAGGCAGGGCCTTGTGAGAGGAAGGGCGCTGCCTGGACCCCTGCAGGATGCCTGTGTGAGGGCACGTAGGAAGGGCATTTGTGGATATTGGCAATTGGAAGTTGCTAAGGAAGAGTTTGACTGCATCAAGAAGCAGAAAAGTGAGACTCTCATCCAACCCCCTCATTTTACAGGATTTGCACTCCCAGTAATGACTGTCATTAAACACTCACTCCTGACCTTAAAACACTCCTTGTTACCTGGGTACAAGCCCAGGTGTTGACAGCAGGTGTCATCACTCAGAGCCCCTGTGTGCAGATCTGCCCCAAGCGCTCCCACCTGTGACTGAGGCCGTGGAGCGGCCCGCAGGGGGCTACAGAGCCTAGCGCTGGTGTCAGAATGGCTTGGGCAGGTTGGTCACCAGCATGTTCCTGCATGCCAGGGAGGACACAGCCAGCAACCCCAGACCACCCCCGACCACCCAAATCATGCTCCCGTCTCCACCCCACAGCAGCACGTTACTATAGACGGTATTACTCCACTTTTAGGCAGAAATACTGCCTAGGAATCTCCCCTCCTCAGTCTTGTTCTTAATTAAATTCAAGAACAAAATGAGATGCTAGGCTGTGGCGCAGGCAGCAGTGGGCAGAGGGGCAGGAACAGAGACTTCGGAGTTAGACCCGGGAGCTGTATTTACCGGCTGTGGACAAGTTATTTAGCTTCACGAAGGAGCATTTTCTTCTCCTGCAAAAACTGGAATAACACCTGCTTCATAGGACTGTCGTGAGAATTAAATAGCACAACTCTTGATGTTCAAATTTTATTTTCTTCTTTTCCCTATGGCAACATATACCATACTGTTATTGCCAGGAGCCTTAAAAAAAAAAACTAAAAGCCTATGTTTAGAGGCCTAAAGAATTGGTAGGGAACCTAAAGATACAGCTTCTACTCTGACTCCTCTTTCTCTTGGTTATGTGATCAGAGGAAATACACATATTTTCTTAGCCTCAAATAACCAAAAAAGATGATGCATTAAGGTTAAGGAGATGGGAAATCTAATTTGGAACATAGTGTTCAAATCTTATTTTCAGGCAGATTTTGAAAATAAAACTCAGTTCTTGTGTTAGAGGATCATCTGCTTAATATAATTATAGGATACCAGTTGTTTAAGTCACATCGGAGGTTAAATAAGATTGCCAACTAGCAGGCTCCCGTGTAAATGTTCTGATACTCACATGTGGAGTGGGAAGGAGGAGCCCAAGCTCTTCCTGAATAGGTCCCATAAAGGAGTTGCCCTGGCCCAGGGGAAACTCACCTTTGCGTAGTGGCTGGACCAGGGCCTCATAGGCAGGTAGGGCGCTTGTGTCCTGATGAAGTCAGACAATGTGTCTGGAAACACCGTGCATCCTGGGAAATAGTGTACACATGCAGGGCAGTATGAATGTAAATGTTAATGTGTTTTAATAATAGCTTTGGCTATTTTATTTCATCATATATGTAATAATTTAATTTATAGTGACGGGTTGTGACATTAAATAGAATCATCCTGGAATTAATGAGTTTTGTATTGCTCTCGTCTGTTTGAAGCATAAGCTGTGACTTTCATGTTGCTTTGAGCTGCTGTGTCACTTTCCTCTCTGATGGAGCATTATGTCACGTCACAAGTAGAACCGCAAGAAGACGTTTCTCCCCAGGGCAGAGGCTGGGTCTTCCGAGCGCATCTCCCTTCTTTCTTCAGTGAGATCCTCTTCTTCTGGAAGCTGGTTTCACATGGTGGCTTAGATTTTTCCATCTTTGTATCTAGCACCATTTGAAATCAGTGTTTTAGGAGTAAGAATTGCAGCGCAGTGGAGGGCGGACCGCAGAGGAACCGACGCTCACGGGACTGGCTTCCCTCGTCTTGCCGCTTGAGCCTGTTCAAGGAGTCGAGGGAAGAACTGGAAAAGCAAAGTACACTCTTGAGTATGCTGGGTCTTTGGAGGGGTGATGGTGGGGGAGGGGGTTGTGTTTAAAATAAACACAGTGGCTTGAGCAGGGGCAGAGGTTGTGACGCTTTCTGTTGACTGCTGGCAGCCGTCACTAGCACCGGCATGTTGGTAGGGCCTTTGAGCGTGGTGACTGTGTTATTCCGTCGGGTAACGATGTATTGGGGGGCATTGGCTGTAACGGGGCAGGGAAGAGGGTTGTCCACCTGGAGGACGGTTCCAACCACCTCGACGCTGTCGGCCTGCTCCTAGAGGATGCCCTGGAGTGTTCAGCTTCGGTCGCCACCTGCCATGTCAAGGCGCAGACCCTAGGAGCACCACTGGCCCATCTCTTACACAGGCTGACCGATTTCTCCTGGTGTTCAGAGTCTGTTTTTGTCTAGCACCATTTGAAATCGGTTATGATGTAGGGGGAAAAGCAGCAGCCTCGAAGCCTCGTGCCAAGTCTGCTCAGCAACAGCCTGTGGTTTCCTGGAAGATGGACGGGCAGAGAGTGGGGAAGGACAATCACACTTTTCCCTGCTAACTTCTCTAACTGCATGTATGAAACGTTATTGCAGAGGTAAGAGAGATAATTTAATGGATTTTTTAAAAAAAAAACAAATTAATTTATCTGACGTCCTCAGTTGCTTTCTGCTGAAATGTAGTCCCGTTGTAAATTCTATAAATGGGTTGCTGTTGAATTATCTTTCTGTTGAGAAGAGTCTATTCATGCATCCTGACCTTAATAAATACTATATTAAATTCATCATGTCTGTGTTTTTCATCTACTGTTTTCCATTCATAATTCTACGATGATAAGAAGTGGGTCCTGAAAAATTAATTTGCTGTGCACATCCTGCCTGCTTCATAGAGAATCTGAAGTAGGTTGTGGCAGACAGACATTAAAAATGAAGCCCATTAGGACAAGAATGAAATTCTATGAGCCAAGAAATGAGAGAAAAGATGAGGGAAGAGAAGAAATGTTGAAGATCTAGGCTGAGGGATGTTCCTCATTGAATAGGAAAACTGTCCTCGCTTCCAAACGGGCTGCGGACACCGCCCCTCTGCTAGTCAGTGTTCCTGTGAGGAACTTTGTTGAACCGAACATATTGTCACGTGGTTCTTAAAGGGGAGCAGCGCTGATTTGGGTTGCATTATAAAAGACGAAGGAGTTCTACTTTGGGCTGTTAGTTTATATCAACCTTTGAAGACGAGGCGAGCCAGTTTTGTAAGAGCTATTCAGAGATTAGCCAGATTTGACTTCGTGGTGGATTAAGCTTGGAGAATCTTCAGGAAGGCAGGCTGTGGCCCCTCCGTTTGGGCTTTTTCCACGGGAGGCGCACAGCTGACCGTGATCTACCTGCAGTACGATGATTTCAAGCCAGTGGTTCTTGGTTCTCTCTGAGCTGCCTGGGAAGCCTTTTCTGCGTGCACCTCCCACCACAGTCGTCCCCCAGATGGCTGCCCTGCCCAGTGGGCTGGGGCTGGGGGGTGGAAGAAGCATTTGCCAGGAAGCTGTGCCAGTAAATGCGATGCGCCCCTCGCTGCAGCTGCAGTGCTATTTCGGGCTGTCGAGGGAAGGATCCGTGTTTCAGGATGTGCTGGCAGGAACAGTTAAAACCCGAAATCGTATTGTTTTATTCGCTTCCCCACTGAGGTGGGCTACGGTAGGACCTGCAGGTATGACATCTTCGAGTCTACTGTACTAACTACAGATTAAATAATCTTCGATTCATCTACCATGTCCCAGGCTCCCACCTAGGTAATACCGGTGCGAACAAGACATGGATTCTGCCCTCAGGTGGCCCTGATTTCAGTTCTCGAATGGGTAAGTGCTAGTTCGAGTTTAGCATCAAAGCACAGAAACAATGATTTGAGACATCGTTTCTGTAAAAGTCGTTGATTGACGGCACCCCGTAAGAATGCTCAATTTTAAACAGTGCCACGTTGCTAGGTCATGAGAAGCAGAATGTTAACTGGGGCACCTCTCAAACAGGGTATTTTGATTTATTCATCTGGTTGCTCACAGCCCTTTACCTAAAATTGCCAAAATTCTGTGTTGGTTTTTCATGATAAATTGGTAACGAATGCAGACTGTTTCTTCTGGAAACAACAGCTTGCATCAGGTTTATGAAGCCACTGCCACCAGTGTAGGTAGAAAATGCTGTGTTAGGTATGGGTCCTGCTTACCTAAATTTTACCAGGTTTCTTAGCTGTAAGCGTGTAAGTGGAAAGGGTTGTTAGACTGAAGGCGCACCCGAGTTTCATCCAGGTTGTCCTGGCACGTACTTCCCAGCTGCAGAAATAAATGCTGATGGGTCTTTAAGTGAGACACGTCAAATCTTTGAGCAGCTTAGGTGAAATAAAAATGCATTTTATCTAAGAAGCTGGTGTGTAGTTCCAGGGGAGTGCCTAGCAGACTAGTGTGCCCATACTCTTGGGGAGCTTAAGAATTTTCCTTAAACACGAGAAAAGTTATATTTCGGGTTTATTCTAATGCGACAGCGCTCCACCCTGTCTCCTTGTTTGATTCACCCAAACAGCCTTTAAATCCAGGGATCTTCGGGTGCTGCCCGGACCAGCTCTGGTTTAGCTGATCTAGTATTAGGGGCCTGGACATCACTTTGTTTGTTTTAAAGTTTTCCCAGGTGGTTCTAATGTGCAGCCATAGTTGGGCCATTTTTCTGTGGTCTTATTTCTTCTAAAGGCTTTGCTCAAAGTGTGGTCTGAGGACACCCAGGTCTGGTAGATTAGCTTCCTGTGGCCGCTGTAACAAATAACTACAAACTCGGTGTCTTAAAGCAACACATTTATTCTTAACAGTCTGGAGGGCAGAAGTCCGAAATCAGTTTCACTGCACTGAAATCAAGGTACTGGCAGGGCCGCCGCCCCCCACCTTCGGATGGGCTGGGAGAGAGCAGGTTTTCCTGCCTTTTTCAGCTTCTAGAGCCGCGTTCTGCGGCTTGCACCCCTCCCTCCATCTTCTGTAGCCTTTTGCTGAGGTGGTCACGTTGTCTTCTGCCTCCTTCCAGTAGAGACCCTTGTGATCACATTTAGGGCCCCACCTTGATAATCTAAAATCATCTCCCCATTTCAAGATCCCCTTAATCTCATCTGCAAAGACCCTTTTGCCATATAAAGTAACATTCATAGATTGCAGAGATTAGGACTTGGGTATCTTTGGAAGCCGTTATACAACCCACCACAAACAGCAGTACTCAGGAATTCATTAGGGGTGTGGACCCTCAGGCCCCACCGGATACCTTTTGAATCAGAATTTGCTTTTTAGCAAGATCACCAGGTGATTCACCCGCACACTAAAATGAGAAGCATGGTGCTGTGGAATCCTAGCCAAGGAAGTCTTCAATAGCGGAGTCCCACCTCAAAGAGAGTGTTTTTCCCTTTCAGGTGAAGTTGGAAAATCAGATGTGGACAGTTTTCCCAAACACCATACATAGTGCTGATCTGAGCATTAGTCCCCTGAATCCTCAAGCCATAGTAGTTTGGCAAACAGTTTGCCACTACGACATGCAATAATAGTTCAATTCTTTAAAAGCTACACGAGGGAAGTACATTTTATAAACTTCAGTGGCTTCTAACGTCAGTTTTACTACCTCTGTACAGGTTTTCTGGGTCTATCAAGTCAGGAACCAAGATGGGTGGCTTTCTCATGTTACCTGCGCTTGTGGCAATTTGTTCACCTTTTGCTGGTATGTGAAAAGAAAGGCCACAGATTCCCAATAATATACTTCACCCATATTTAAGCAATAAGGAGCAGTTTAACACACCCTCTCCCCTGCTTTTTTTTTTATTTTTTTATTTTTAGGCAGGGCCTCACTCTGTCCCCAGGCTGGAGTACAGTGGCAGGATCATAGCTCACTGCAACCTTGAACTCCTGGGCTCAAGCAATCCTCCTGCCTCAGCCTCCTAAGTAGCAAGGACTATAGATGCGCGCCCATACCCAGCTCATTCTTTTTTTAAAATATTTTGTAGAGATGGGGTGGTGCGGGTCTCACTGTGTTGCCCAGGCTGGTCTCAAACTTTTGGCCACAAGTCATCCTCCAGCCTCAGCCTACCCAAAGCTCTGGGATTACAGGTGTGAGCCACCACAGGCAGCTCTGAGAGCTCAACCCTTTTAAAAATGTTAATTTCACAGAGGCAGCAGAAGAGACCTAGTTTATACCAGATCCAAAATGAAATTAAAAATGGCTTCTGGGAATTAGCAATGTCAGAAACTCTGAATGACGAAGTTTGAATGGGTAAGGAAGGAATTGTCAAATGCCCTAACAGTCCACAAGAGGGCAGCAGTGCTAAACCGTACAAAGAATTTCACTTCCTATTGCAACCTTTTCTGGATGAGCCTAGAAATTTTAATGAAAGCAACAGCTCAGGGGAAAAAAAAAAAATCCCTATGTACGGTCAGTCACTCAATTTTGCATCATTTTCTGGAAGTTAGTAAACTCTGTTCAATTCTGCTCCTGAGTACAAGTATTGAAATTTTTTAAATATGCAAAAAAGCTCATTCTTGGTTAAAATGTTAGCTGAAAGGAATTACTAAGTTTTAGAATACCATAGAGTTGCCTAGTTCTCTTAAGCCCTAAGATCTACTTTAACAATGCAAATTCTTGTTCCTTCCAATCCCAGGTCTCTTCAGCATTCCTGCAGACCTGTGTCGTTAGTTACCTTACTCTCCCTATATATTTTATGCCAAATTTAAAAGTACACTACAGTTTCAAGAGAAGGTAACATAAAATTTTCTAAAATGCTTTATTCATAGTCAATATAATTTTCATCCAGTACTGATACTAAGCAGAAAGATTGCTTCTGTATTTTTCAACCACAGATAGCTTGTTCGGTTAGCCAGGCAACAAGACCTTAATTCAAGTTGAAATTTTATGATTTTTTTAATAGGTTGAATTAATAAGCCACAATTTTCTTTTGTAAATATAAGCCTTAACCTTTTGTATTTATAAGTTTATATGAAGAAATTGACTGTGGGGATGGGGATCACTAATGCAGAGGTTCTCAATCTTAGCCTCATGTTAGAATCATTTGGGACACTTTAAAAAATCCCTATGCCCAAGCTACATCCCAGATCAATTATACTAGAAATCGCTAGGGGTGGGACCCAGGTGTCAGTAAGTCTCCCCAGGTGATTCCAATGTGCAGCCATGGCTGAGAAACACTGATGCCTGATCTGACTTAGCAATCTGATTTAATTCAAATCTGCAAAAACAGCAAGAATGATTTTTGCATAAGGAAAACCAAACCTGTCACACAAATGAATTTTATACCTTAATTGTTGCAACTTTGTTTTTTATTTAGCCCTATTTAGGCATTATAGAGATGTGGAAGATAGATCTCCTAGACACATGTATATAGTTATTTAAATATGGCTATTCTAAGGTTAGGTAATACAGAGTGTGAGAGCTGGGCGGAAATCAGGAGAAGTTTCATGAAATGGGTAATACTCGAGCTGGGCCTTGGAAGATGCGTAGGATCTGGACAGAACAATCGATGTTTCAAGCAACAGTGAGCTAGGAATACAGCAGAAAGCACAGGGCAAATGGTCAGGCTTGACTGAAAGTAGGTTATTTGAGGAAGTGTAGCAGAAGGGAAAGTCCTGGGGAAAAATTTGGGATTTAATTGTAGAAGGTCTTCAAGTATCAGGCTAAGAAATTTGGCCTTCATCCTGTACGTAATGTGGGGTCACTGAACACCGAGCAGTATCTGTGTGGTGGGCTGGCACAGAGACGCCTGGAGATACTTAAGGGTCTGAGCAGTGAGGGGCAGGAGAGATGACTGTAGGAGTGGAGTGGTTAGAAGATAGGCCCCAATTAGAAACACACTCTGGTTTGAGATAGAACGCACCAGAAATAAACACATCATCGCAAACGAAGCTTCTCCAAATGTACAATTTTATTTTAACAGATTTGAAGAGCCAGTTTTCAAAAAATGAGCAATAAAGAACCTCTATACATGAGACTTCTCATTTTACTGCAAATACATTTTTGCAGTTTATAATTTTTTCTTAAATTCAAATATGCTTCTTTCTCTGTCATTTAAACAAAGTTCTAAAGAAAACTGGTCTCTCCATATATTTAAGTAATAGACAAACTGGACAAAATATATATTTATACATATATAAACCTCAAGTATAAAAATTGGAAAAATTAAATTTGAAGCAGAAACTGCTATAAAAGTATATTTAAGTGTAAAAGTATTGAGTTGAACATATTTCACTTAAGTTTAAGAAAAATAGCACAGCCCTTCCTTGGCTCTAAGCAATTGCTACATTCTTGACAACGATGTGAAAATGGGTATAAACTTCAGCTCCATGCTTTCAGAATTCCTGTTTATTCCTCCTCAAACATTTATGTTCCTAAAGCATCTCATTTCACAAGAGATTACAAAGGCAATGAATACTTACAGCACCTATAAACATGTCTTTATACAGTAAAACAGTATTTATTCTGATCCACCCTTGATTCCCCAGTCATAGTCTTCTCAAGGCAAGGTTTCTTTGGCCCAACTCGAGCTAGCTACTAAATACAAAAGTTCAAAACACAGCTTACGACAGTGTAATCTGAACTGGAGTGGTCGCCCCTTCTCTTTGTCCACTGGCTTCTTTGAAAGAGGGGACTCAGCAGAGGGTCCTCCTGTTCTGTTCTACCTGAGCATAACATGCCACCTGAGCTATGTTTACGTTTTTGTCCCCTAGTATGACCAACAGTAAATAGACAACAGCGAAGTTTCCTTCTCTGAAATACATAAATTAATTTTTACTCTGCCTTTTGGGAGACGAGGTAAGATACATACATAGATAAGCTGCTTCTACTAGCAAAGACAATGTAAATGGACTCAGACTCTAACACAACTGGAGGTTATCTGATGAATTTATTCTTTACAAAACTACCTACTTTTTAGAGGGCATGTTTAAAGTAAAACCTCTCTTGCTTTAAGTAGGGAAAGAAAACCACAAGGCCACCACGGTGTTCGCTTTGCACCACAAACCAGCATTCTCGTCATGGGTGTCCGAGTCTTCTAACTTTCACAGAAGTACGTAACTGATTCTGAAATCTTACTCGTTTCTTAGACCAGTTGACCGATGTTTTTAAAAAGGTGAAAATAAGTGTCACACATAAACATTCTAGTTTCTTTAAATCACCAAAGATGTTACAAAAAAATACAGAATTTTATCTTGTTAATTTTTAGAGAATTTTACAATAATATTCTTAGTTAAGGAAGTCAACCTTGTCCATATTCCCAATTTACAGTGTTCTTGTTCTTAATAGATAAGAGCCAAAGTGATATAGACGTATTTGTAAACGGTTTTACCGTGAACAGTATACACAATAAATTCTAGAATTGTAGGAAAAATGAATCTTAAGAATTGACATTAATCTTTGAATAAAAAAGATTTTAAAATCACCTTCTTTACAAAATGAAATGTAATTTAATTTTTTTGTATCTCAAGATCACTATGTGATTTCATTTTGAAATATATTTCTCTAAATTTACCAATTTTATAAAATAAATCATTTCCACACCTTCATAGTACCGTGGATGCTGTGTTGATTTGCTCTATAAATACAAATGTTATTTAAGGAAAAACAGGCAATATGTTCACACCCAAATTCATACACATTTCAAAGAAACATCAAAGGATGGTGACTACATTTAAGCGACATAAAAATGTTAGAATTATGACTTAACAGTTGCACTCATAAGAGCGAAACTAAAGAAGAACTATTGTACATCTGAAGATTTTAACAGTATCAAAAGATAAATTGGTAAAGCAGGTTGTGGAAACTGTTCAGTTTGTGGTCTCTGCTGGAGTGGTTGACTTATGCTGGTAAGTGGTATATTCAGCTCTAACCTCTCCTTTCCTACAAGGCAAGGTGTAAAGATAGCATCAAAGATAAATACGGCTAAATACAGAAATTAAATTCCAGAAGCCTATTCAGAAAATGAACAATTAAAAAAAAAAAACCCCAGTGTATACTATTGAGTCCCCAAACTAGGAAATAAATGATTGTTTAACATGTTTTCAAATGTTCAACTACTCTCACTCTAAAAACCCTTCCGTGTGGTATTTTCCATCCCCTCCAAAACAAGCAGTAGAGCAGTAGCGTACAAAGTAGTAAATACTTCCTCCTTTTGATGGAAGGCCAATGGGAAAGATTGGAGAGAAACACACGTTTTCCTATTATCACAATTTTAAGGCTGTGGCTCTGAGACAAAACCTTTGAAAAGACAGTGGTTCGAACAGCGTTCAAGTACAGTAATGCCTGTTTACCCCTCGCTGTCAAGAACATTATGTATTCTGGTAAGAGATTCTCCTAAAAAACTCAAGTTTGCATCACACTTTCATTGTAACAATACGTATCTTTGTAAAATCTATTATTCTAGTCCACTGCTGTCCAAAGAAATATAATGCCAGTCACATATGTAATTTAAAACTTTCTAGAAGGCACATTAAAAAGATAAATAGGAAAAGTTAATCTTATTTTTATTTAACCCAGTATAGCCTAAATATTATCATTTTGACATATATTTTACGTTTCTCTATGCTAAGTCTGTGAAATCCAGTATGTATTTTATACTCAAAGCACATCTTACATTGGACGAGCTACTTCCGAGGTCTGTAGTAGCCACCCATGGCTACTGACTATTGAATTGGACAACGTAGCTCCAGGCCCTGCCTTGGTAAGTTGACTTTAATAGACAAACTAAAACTAAATTTGAACTGGTCAGTTGTTTACCAGGACATGTGCCACAGCAAACGCTCCAGGGACGTCTACAGTGTAACAGCTAACCGTGCTAACTTTGGGTATTTGAATAGTCCTCTTTGTTGGGGAGGCCATCACTGGGGTCCACCATCATCACGTGACTGTACTTGTGATATTGCAGTTTCCCAGGGAATGTTGTGATAAAGGACTCAATAGTTTGGCCTGTCACTGAATTCTTTTTTTTTTTTCTTTCTGTAGTAGTAGAATCTTTTTCTTGAAGTACAGTTTTAAATAGAAATCTAACATATAAGATAAAAAACATTAACATAAATTTAAAGAAACATTTATTTGATATAACAATGAAGCTATTTTGAGGACAGTAAAAATTTGAAACTGAATTACTAATTACGGTTATTTTCTATTAACTTCAGCATTTATTAAATTATCCTCAAATCTTTACAGACACCCTGAAGCTCGGAGTCTGAAAACGATTTCCCCAGTTGGCTTTAGCCTCAAAAGTATCCTCAGAGACTTAAGAAGATACAGTTAAGTCCTCCCCTACCCATGTGCTTTCTGTGGTTTCGGTTACCTATGGTCGACCACAGTCCAAAAATATTAGTGGATTGCATTGCCTTAAACTCTTTGACCCCCATCCACCTTCTGTCATCGAATTGAAATGACAGAAATTAACAATTCATAAGTTTTAAATTGCATGCCATTTGGAGTATCGTGATGAAATCTCATGTAGGACTTGAATCTTCCCTCTGTCCAGTGTATCCTTGCTGTCTATGCTACCTGCCCATTAGTCACTTAGGAGCCGCCTTGGTTATCAGATTGACTGTCAAACTGTCACAGTGCTTGTGTGCAAGTCACCCTTATTTTACTCAATAATGGCCCCAAAGCACGAGAGTAGTGATGCTGGCATATTGTTATAACTACTCTATTTTATTATTAGTTGTTGCTGGTAATCTCTTACTGTGCCTAATTTATAAATTAAACTTTATCCTAGGTATGTATACATAGGAAAAAACACAGTATATATAGGGTTAGGTATTGTCCAGTTTCAGGCACTTATTGGGGGTCTTGGACTATATTCCCTGTGGATAAGGGGGTACGACCATATATAGGACTGGGTAGGCCTAGACTGCCAATTCTACCTGGTCTGTTTTATCTTTCTCTTTGCCCCTGTGATCAAAGACCACATTTTGCTTTTACTAAGGAATTGTCCTTCCCATTGGCCTTTGTAGACCCCACTCCAAAACTCTTTTCTTTTTTTTTAATCTCATTGTCTTTGTCAGGCACCTACTCTAAAACTCTAGGGTAGGGTCTCACCTTATAAGAGGTGAGATACAGATCTCCCTTTCTTCCCAGCTACACAGACACACATTCTAGCACAAAGAGAGGAACACTTCTAACTCTCAATTCACAGACAGAAGGTGGAGGGGGTTGAAGGGTTTAAGGCAATGTAATCCATAATTTTTCAAAATCTGAGGCTTTTTGGGTTTTCTCTAATAGACTAAATATACTTAAGTCCAGGGAAACAGGTAAAATGCCTTTACAGAGTTATTTACAAGTTGGAATTGAACAAATTTAGAAAATTAAGTAAAATGTATTTTAGTTTCTGTAAAAGGGTGTTCTTCGTTTTTCCTCCATGTACTTAAAATGAATTGATTCTGTGATTCTAAAGGCTACAAAGTAGAGGAAGCTAGATAGTTTGATAAAAGGATAAGGGAAACATAACTCTGTTTACAGCCTATGTCAAAGCAAAAGGCTGTCAGCACACACTATGTTAAATTTTTTAAAAGACTGGTATAAACAAACATCAATCATTTAGCAAATGGAACAGGAATCCAAGTTTCCTCTCGGATGTTTACTGCCAACATATCTTAGCTCAGGTTACTGATACCTAAATATGAATTGAATATTTTTCAAAAGAAAGGACATCTCTGAAAGGAACAGAAAGCAGATACCTTTTAGTGATAAAAGCAAACCTTTCTCTCATCTCTTCTCGGAAGTAAATTTTTACTTCTCTGTGGCTCTCATCAATTAGGTATGTGCTGAACAGAGGAAGGGAAAATAGCTGAATACAATAGTGACCGCAAAAAGAAGCAAGTGTAGCGTAAGTGGGATAAAAATCCATGATGGAATAGAGTGGAAGAGAGGTGAGAATTAGGTTCATGAATCAAGACTTTCTGATTCTCACCAAGGGACTGGAAACATGAATTTTGTACGAGAAACTACTTGACCTTTGAAGTCTTCTAGATCATCCAGCAGATGAACAGATTTGAAACTTCTGTTCATTATGTTTATTGTTGAAACCATTTTTGCGTGAAGCAAATAATGTAAAAATTCTTTCAAAGAATAGCAGACTCTGTGAGGTCAAATGGTCCTGGTCTCTAGCACCTTCAATTTTGAGGAAATACACAGAGTATATATTAAATCCATGTAATATTGTCTTAGAAATAAATTTTATGACAAGTCATGCATTTTCAGATGCACCTGGACTTTTACACGGAGTACAGTTTCTTCCTGTGGCACATTTGTTTTCAACCTGAGGGAAGATCCTTGTGAAGCTTAGTATTACATGACTTCCCATATTTCTGGGATGGATCTAATTTCATAAATATGCTCTCTAAACTAATTACAAAATCTTTGGTTATGTATTTTTTTTTTTGGTTCAAAAAATTTTGAACGGTTTGTTAAATGCTCAAGAATTTGTGAGCCACCTAGAAAAATGTTCAAGTTTATTTGATCCTTCTTGCCCTCTGTCATTACATTCCCAGGTTACCTGCACTGACCACTATTTCAACCACAATATTTTCTAACATTCATTTCCGCACAGACAGCTTAAAAATTACAAAGTAATTGGATCAGTCCATATTAATGCAACATTAAAAGTAGGTTGAAATAATGCCAAATAATGGGAAAAAAGAAAGACTCTTTTGTCACAGGTAATAAAAAATATAGATTGTACAAATAATTCTCTTTAACTTAGCCAATTGTCACCTATTCACGGATAATTTAACTGGAATAAAAAACAAAATCATGCTTTTATGGGGAAAAAAATCACTACAAGTCATGAAAATAATTATGTAAACAAAAGGTATCTGTTGTTGAGAACCACACAGTCATGACACGCAGTATGAGGCTCGAGCGATGTCACAGGCAGGGAAAGGGCTGTGGCTTCCAAGACTAGAAAGTGTGGTAAAAGAATTAGTTCAGACAGGAAGCTGAAAGGGAAAAGGAAGGGGCGTGTAGATGGGACCTGTTCCAGACCAACTGGGAGCCTATACTATTTCAATGACGTGGGAGGATCTTGAAGTGACTGCTTACACTATTTTTGTATTTCTGAGGCTGCAGTAGGGTTAATTTGTGTTCCGAAATCACCGTAAGTATCAGTTTACATCAAATCCACTCTGTACCACGCTTTAACAGCAATTTGGGATTATCTGTGCCTGCTCCCCTGCTTTGAGAGTTACCCCTAGGAATGGAGAAATAACGTCATACATTTTATGGTCTTGTGTAACAAGTTTTTAAGGCAATAACAGCCAATTGGCGGGGGGGGGTGGGTTACCCCACAGCCTTTTTAAAAAAACATACACATAGATGAGGAGTCTTAAAAACTCCTATTATTTTAAACATCACAAAAATTTGCCAACAAGCTTGATGGTATTCCTTCAAATTTCAACAATATGGGCACATCAGTAATAGTCTCTATGCTGGTTACTCTAAGGATAGTGCAGGGCCAGCAACATCACTTAGGAGATCATCGGAAATTCAGGACCTCAGGCTGCACCCCAGATGTAATGAATCAGAATCTGTATTTTAACGGGTCTCCAGGAGATTAATTTGCACATTAAAGTTAGAGAAGCAATACTGCATGCTCTAATGAAGAAAAATATACCTCCCTCATGTTAAATTCAGCTATTAAAATAATATAGAGCTTGAGGAATTAAATAGAGCTTCAATGTCTCGAAGCCAAACATTGCACAGAGAGAGCTTAACTTTTGATTTGGCCATTCATTATACATTATTCTGAATTTCTATTAATAATTGAGTATGTTCCTGTCATAGAAAGTACAACGTATGTCCTAAAAGATTCTCATGCAGTTGATGTTTTAGTTCAAAGGCAATTATGAATTACTTCTCCCACACCATTTTTTGAAATTTTTTTTCAAGTTGTGCTACTGTATACAGGATTATGTTGCATTGGTTAAATATATAATATCTTCCCAAAATATTTTAAAATTTTAATACAACAATGTTCTGTTGGACCCTATGCTATAAAACATAGGCTTTTAAAAAATCACCCAACAAATTAATTTTGGAATCACAGATGACTATTGCTATTGAACCTTTATTTGAGGAATACAGTGATCAGGTAACTGTTGAACTTTAAAAGACCCATTAACTGGTAGCTAGCCAGAGTTTGACTAGTACTTGTTAGAGAACCTTTAAGGATTCTGATGCAGTGATGTTTTAAACAAAGAAGGAAAATGAGCAGAACATGACTTTGTTTTGCTTTCTTGAGAAGTTATTTCTACACAAAACTTTTGGACTTATAAAATATTCCCTTGATAGTATTTCCTGCTCACATTGTTGTATATATATAATTTTTTAAAATAAACTGATACAGAAATCAAATATGCATATTATGCGTTCCATAAATACAAGATTTAAGATTCAAATGTGGGTATTTTAAAAAGATAACAACCAAGTAATATGGAAAAAGTTTGAGCTCCTTATGAGTACAAATGAAGAATGTACTTTAATGGCATAGCCCAAATCTGATGACTAATACAAAAGAAAGATGTATCATAAAACGATGAGCACCAGAAGTCTTAAAATTATTAGGTTTAATTTCAAAGCTATTTCTAAAGCTACAAGGGAAAACAAATCAATAAAAATGTGTATTATCGTTCAGAAATTCCAAAGCACCTAATCTTGGTTTATGCTCCAGGATTTATTCTAAATCTTTCATTAAATTGCAAACTCATTCACTAAAATTTAGGTTTGATGTTTTAACACCCTATTTTCCTTAGAAGATACGTACTTATACATTTTTCCCTATTCTAAGTCCTCCTTTTTTCATTTTTATAGATAAAAAGACACACGAAAGTTAACTGAGGTGCCTTGTAAATCTTACTCCTCTCAGCAACTTTTAGTTTAACCCCATCAGTTTTACTGCAGTCCAGTAAATTAAGAGAACATAAGAGGGAAATCAAATAGTGTTGTTTTTAATTCCCCAGTTTAATACATGTAAATAACTACTGTAAATGAAATCAAATAGGATATTTGAAGAAGACATCTACAGAGCTTCTTAGAAGTAAGTTATACAAACAAATGAAAAATTTCATTATAAAAATCCCAGTGAGTAGAACTGTCAAAGTCTCCACAGTGAACTACTTTACATTTAATTTGGGCCAATAGTCCAATTTAGGACATACGGTATACGTAGGGTAGGGGAAGCCTGACAGTAGTCCATGATTTGCTAAAGAATTTCAACCTCAAATCTCACAGAAATTTTTCTTCGGGTCATAATAGCAACTGAAGCAACTCTGCACAGATTCCTCATGTTGCAATGATGTTAAAAGTAGCTGAAAATATCTTTAGCAAAGAAATGCAGTGTATGGGACACGATCATGCAGGCACATTTTAGAAAAAAAGATGGCATGCAATACAAACTTATGCAGCACAAAAACATGTCAAGGATAAAAAGGACCAGTAAGTTAGAAGAAAAGTGCTTTAATTTACCCTTTCTTCCTCCTTTGAAGAAATCTGGACAGGCCAACGACGATTACTACAACTGCAAGAACTACAAGAAACCAGGAAACAGATGATATATGACTCTGAAAACTAATTACCAAGAATCAAAATCTAGCAGAAGAAATAATGTTGGTTACATTTCAGTGGTCAGAAAATGTTATTTAAGCACTTACACGTTTATATTCCATCCAGACTCTTTGCTGTCTAAATCCAGTTCCCTGGACTCACTCACAGAGTCCTCAGTAAGTCAGAGAAGAGTCCTTGCTTACTTTAGAAAATTATCAAAAGCACTTTTGAGAAACAAACTCATATTACTAATCATCTCAAGAAAATGTATATTACTTACGCTTTGTTACTAAGTGGATATGTAAACTATAAAAGAACATAAAATCACCAACACAAGGTAGAATTAATAGAATACATCATATAAAAGGTTAGGTTTTTATAAATTGTATTACTTAACCTCAAGCTGTAAAAGCTATAGAAAGTGAAAAACCATTTAAAAAATCATGCGCTTCTTCATAAGTAATATTTTAAGTGATGTCAAGATTTGGGATACTTACGTGCAATAATAACAATCAGAGCAATGACCCATGCATCTGAGAAAACAAAAACAGTTTGAAGATGTTGAACATGTGAGTCTCTAGATAGCAGTTATATTTTTATTTCAATCAGATCATCTAAACACTACAGCAAAAAAAGTTTTATCTACCTAGTTTTAGCATGACTATTAGTGCACCCAAGTCATTTTGATCCAGAACCTTTCTGACTAGTTTTCAAGTATAGGGTCCAACTTATGAAACTCTTATTAGGAACCTCAGTTTTCACTGTGCTGTGTAGCTACCTTTACTTTTTGTGTGTGTGTGGTAAAATTTTAATATTTTTTGCCTCAAAATTTAGCAACAAAATATGTAAACATAAAAATCCACCTTTTCAACTATTTTTATATGTATAATTCAATGGCATTAAGTCCACTCACAGTGTTCTGCAACCATCACCATTATCCATCTCCAGAACTTTCATGATCTCAAACTAAAACTCTGGACCTATTAAAAAATAACTCCCTTCTTCCCCAAACCAAGGAAACATTATTCTACTTTATTTTTCTATGATTTTGCCTATTCCAGTTGCCTCATTTAAGTGAAATCATACAGTATTTGTCATTTTAGATCTGGCTTATTTCACATAGCATAATGGTTTTAAGGTTCATCCATGTTGTAACATGTTCTTTTCTCTCTTTTTTTTTTTTTTTGAATAACAGCCATCCATCTTCAAGGTGTGAAGTGGAATCTCATGCATGTGATCTGCATTTCCCTAATGACTCGTAATGTTGAGTAACTTTTCGTGTACTTTTGGCCTTTTGTTTTATCTCCTTTGGAGAAATATCTTTGCTAATCCTTTGCCCCTTTAAAAATGTTTGTTGTTTTTTTATTTTTGATGTACACGTGTTCCTTATACATCTGAATAATAATCCATTATGCAATGTATGAGGTACAAACATTTTTTCCCCATATTGTGGGTTCCTTTTTCCCTCTCTTGTTAGTGTTCTTTGATAAACATAATTTTTAATTTTGATGAAGTCCAATATAATTGTTTTCTTTTGTTGCTTGTGCTTTTGGTCTCATATCCAAGGAAACACTGCCAAATCTATTATGAAGATTTCTCCATATGTTTCTCATAAGAATTTTATAGTTTTAGTACTTACATGCAAGTCTTTCATCCATTTGGAGTCAGTTTTTTCATACGGTGTTAAGATAAAGGTCCAACTTCATTCTATTGGATGTGGATATCCAGTTTTCCCAGCACCATTTCCTGAAAAGATTGTCTTTTTCCCATTGAAATTTTTGCCCTCTTCTAGGAAATCATTTGACCATATATTTGAGGTTTTATTATTATTTTATCCCATTGGTTGACCGAATTTTCTTAGGCCAATGTCAAACTATTTTAATTACTGCTGGTTTGTGTAGTAAGTTTTGAAACTAGGAATTACGAGTATCCCAAATTTGTTCTTTTACAAGATTGTTTTGGCTATTTCAGATCCTTTGAAATTCTACGTGAATGTTAGTATATATTTTTCAATATATGCCAAAAAAAGTCTTGTGATGTAGACAGTGGATTGCTTTGAATCTACAGATTACCTTAGATAATAATTTATCTTAACAACATTGAGTCTTCCAAACCATGAACTCGAGATGCCTTTTTATTTATTTATTTTTGCCTTTTTTAATTTCTCTCAACAATATTTTGTGGTTTCAGTGTACAGATGTTTCACCTCCTTGGTTAAATTTATTTGAAAGCATATTTTTTATTCTTTTTTTTTGCAACAAAGTTCCTTTTCTTTATTGTTAAATTAGTAACAGGCAAATCAAGGGACTTTATAGGTTAGTATTTTTTTGTTATTAGAACAATTAGAATTCACTACATTAGAGGAAAATTGTTTTTAAAAGTATTATCCCATTATAGTTGGTTTAGTTCAGTATTCACTCACTTTTTTTTAATGATTTTTGATAGAAATGTAATTTATATTTTTTCCCCAAAAGTGGATCTGTAGACTAAGTCATTAATAAATTTCTATTAATCTATCACACATATGGTATTTGCAGAGTCTTCACAAATAATCTCATCAACCCCTTCCCTACCCTCCTTACCTCCCAACTCCCCCCCCCCCCGCAAAAAAATTAAGACATAGTCCTAAATTCAAAGAAGATTTCTTCTAAAAATATAAATGAAACACCAGGGCACATGGATGAAAATTATACTGAGAAACCTGAGCATGCATTTTTGACTATCTAGAGAACACTAAATAATCTTAATTTTTAGCAGTTTTTCTCTGAGTAGTACCTCCGTTTCTAAGCTGCCATGATTTTTATTAGCTTGCTATAAGGCAAAGCATAAAGTGTCATGTTTAACTCTGCTTGTCTCATTTCATAATAAGTTATCAAGTGTTTAACAGCTTAAGATGACATTGGATTCACTGGCACAATGACAGTTTGACTACAGAGTTTGGAGGTAAAGCATATGCTAAAAAATAAGCCTAAGGTGCATTGTATAAAAGAATTAACCATTATTAAACTAATGTAAGAAATAAAAAGTAATAGATTTTT
>RJWJ010019450.1:0-30253 GCA_004363605.1 Indri indri | reverse complement strand
AGGGAGCCGACACTTCCAGACACTCGGTGAGCTCTGTCTGGGTGGAAAACCTCATCTGAAGCCAGACTGAATCACACCAGTTTCTAAGACATTCCTCAACCATGTTAGGCAAAAGAGTCCCCCACTGACAAGCTGGGGTAGAAGGAAACCTGATATAATTTTGGAAAAACCTTCCTTGAGAAAGAAGGTTCTCACAGCTGCCCCCTGCCTCTCCCGACGTCCAGGGTTGGAGGGGTCCCAGGCCACGGCGGGAGATTGATGGGTCCAGGAGTGCCAAGTAGAGCTGAGGCTTCGCAGGGCCGGGCACTTGCTATTCCTAACTCCCATCAGGGGTCCAGAAGAAGAAGGAGGAGTCCTCTGAACCCCTCTCCTTTCCTTGGGCTGTTGCATTATTGTTTTTATCTCACATTAGCAGCCAGTCCAGGCTCTCTTGTGTTTGGCTGCTGTGTTGGAAACCTAGGTCCAAACTAGGGTGTGTGGGAACCCAGGGGCATAGGAGGCTGAGGTTTCAGCACCCAGCCAGGGGTGTGGGCAGAAGCAGGGTCCAGGGAGCAGGTCAGGAGGTCTGAGCCTGGGCCCTCCCGCAGGGCCATGCTCAGAGCAGTGGGTCCTGTCTTCCCCTGCGCGCCTGGTAAACTGGCCATCTTCCTGCCTCCCGAGGTCTGTCTATCTTCCTTGGCCTTGGTTTCCTGAATGAGGGTCATGTTACGCGTTGGGAAAGGCAGTCCGACGACCTAATTGCAACAGCTCTTTTGACCTGAAGCCAAACCCCATCCAAGTTCAGCAAATGGAAGAGGCAGAAAAAGGTTCAGTCGGTGAGGTCTATAGGCGCAGACTGGATTAGGTTGTAAATCACAGTGGAAATTTTCCTGGAACGGGACAAATTCTTTTGTAAACAAGAACATTCATCTTTTTTTTTTTTTTTTTTTTTTTTTTTGACTGACGTGTCTGGTGAGGCCTGTGCCTCTCAGAAGCCCCATGACATCCGATCTCGTTTGGGATTTGGGGTTTGTATTTGAAAACGTAGCTGCGCTGAGGAACAGCATGGGGAGCCAGCCCCCAGTTTAAGCTTGAAGTCATGGAAACTGGCTTGGTTTAACCAGATGTCAGTGATGCCTGGGAAAGTGCTTGCTTTTCTAATGCCCACGGAGCAGAGTTTTAATTTACTCCATCGGTACATATCTATTAATCACTTTGCTGTATGCCAAACACTTTGGGTACAAAAAATACACAGATCTTGCCTTCAAAGAACTTCCAGGCTAGCTGGGGCAATGCAACACGCCTGAATCAGGAGACAGCTGAGGCTCCTGACCTGTGCCCGTCGCCTGATGAGTTAGGGGAGCGGACTTGGGCACAGAGGTATGACAAGGAGAGCTGTGGGGGGATGTAGCCGGGAGGGAGGACTTCACTGGGCCCCTGGGATTCGATCGGGGAGGATGATGGTGGGTGGCAGCCACAGAGAGGGCATCCTGGGAGGGGGAACGGCCCACACAAGGTGTGGCTGTCAGGAGGACCAAGTCACATCTGAGCAGTCAGGTGGGAGAGCAGGTCTGCAAGGTGCCAGAGAGCGACAGGCAGGCTGAGCGGGAGGGCTTGAAGATCAGGCCTTGAGGGGTTTGAGTTCTGTGCCTTGGGCTGTGTGGACTTGGCAGGATTTTGAGATTCCAGAAAATACGAGCCAAGAGTGAAAATAAAGCAGAACAGAACAAAAAACAGGATTCTTTCCGTCAGTCTTTTGACGCACTGTGAAGCGCCCCTGCGTACTAAATGCTCTTCAGGCTCTGAGGATGTGGGGTGGACAGAGTGGCACACATGTGTGACGGAGGCGGTGCTGGGGGCTAGGACGCAGCGCGCAGCAGGCTGAGGGGAGGGGACGGTCCTGCTTCATTTGCAGTGTTGGGTTGTGACTTAGGTTGCTCGTGAGTTATCCTTTTACTCCAAGTTGCTTTTGTCTGTTGACTTGGAGGGGAATGTTCAGCCATGAGCCATTGATCCTACGTGCTATCTGGTAATGGATTCTTTCTCTCCCATTGCCCCCTGCATGGTGGCTTGTGGCCGTGGCAACAATGGCAGTATTTTCAGAGAGGCAGTTTTAGTTCTGTGCATTTCCTGTAGCAGTGGTAGTGAGGGCCTCAGATGTCAGGAACTCAGGGTCTGTTGGTTGGCTCCAAGCTCTGAAAACAGCCACGTTCCCTTTCCCCTGCTCTCTGGGCCAGTGCTAGCTGAGCTGTTGGGGCCTAGGGAATCATGCCTCTGTGCCTTAGGCCCTACTCTTCCTGGCCCCTCTGACAGACATACCCTGGCTCCACAGACGGGACCTGGCCCCTGTGAGAGTGGCATCTCGGGGCCCTTAATTTACCCACCTGTAGAATGAGGCATTTGGACTAGGTGAGTGGTACCTAGGCTTTTTGTGGGATAGCCAATTAAACTAAGAAACAGAGAGGACGTCGCAGGGCTGCTAGCTTTTTATTTTGACAAGCAAGAATATAAAAAAGAAACTGTCAAATGCCATCTCCACCATCGATGTCATTTCATTAAAAGGGCATGTTAATACCCAGCAAAGGAGTGACGACAAAATGTCAAAGAGAAGGACGGTTCTTCCCGGGAGAGGTGCGTCGGTGTCTCTCACTGACGCGTGTACAGTATGCTGCGCTGTGGCTTTTCACTCCACACTTCACCCTGGAGCAGCACTGCTCCCTGGCCTGTGGGACCCACGGGACCAGAGGACCTGTCTGTGAGCCGACCTGTGGCACCTTTGCTATGGAGAGTGAGACCCCCATGCGACGGCGATGGGCTCCCTTCCCATTAAAGTTAACTTGGCCGTGGCCTGAAGACTTCTGCCTCCTTTTATGAACATGAGGGTTTGGGATTTCCTGTGGGTCTCAGTTGTCTGTATGCCAGTCTGTCTGGACTAGGCACAAACGTGAGCTTTGTCTTCCACCTGGGCCCCTGCAGTGGTTTTCCTGTGTGGGCAGATCTTGAGCTATCTTCCCAGAGCAGGCTGGGCTGCCCTGCAGATGACAGGCCTGAGTCTCTGCAGGTGAGCAGGCTGTCTTGGACCTGGCCAGGGTCACTCTGGCCAAGGAGCCTTAGCCAAAGTCAATACTATTCCAATTTGAAGTCTCTGTGGCCCCGATAGTGAATTCTGGACTGTCACTTATATTTTCCCATTTTATTAAGCGCACTGAAGAAGGAGATCATTATTTTACAGATGTGGTACATCAGCCAAGATGCATGCATTAGCCCTGAAAGTTTGGGGGTTGATGTATTAGTTTTAAGCAGCCAGTGTGGCTGTTTGAGAACATATCTGATGTCTATTGTCATTCTCTTCCTGGGTTGGAACCCTCTCCCCCAGCCTGTTTCTCCACTCCCTATCCGTCCATGGCTGATTAGAAGTGAGTTTAGATGTCTGAACTACAGAATTTGGTTGTTTATTTAGAAGCCATAGGGTATGAGACGGTTTTTCCATAATAAACAGCATTTTATAGGCGATCCCATTTCGTTTTTGTACATTGTGCTCATCCTAAGGCAAGGTGGAGTAGAAAGAAAAACATGGTCTTTGGACTTAGAATGGACTAAATTTAAATTTCAGCTCTCCCACTTATTAGTGATCTTAGAAAATTACCCAACCTCTCTGAGCCTCGTGACATTCCTACCTTGTAGGCTTGTTGTGAGGAGTGAGTAGTTGGTGTAAAACCTCCGTGGAGAGAACATGGCCTTTAGGTGCAAGAGGAAATCCAGGATTTCCTGAGGACCAGCCAACACCCTTGGTCCTCTGGAGACTGGAGATGAAATGATGCCTGATTGACTGGCCCAGGGTCACAGAGCTGAGACGTGTGTGCAAAGTGAGGGACCTGCACTCCAGGCCTCAAGGTCAGGCAATTTCAGAGCCGGACAGGCCTTGGGGAGAGTGCACACAGCCTCTTCGCATGGGAGACTAGGAAACCCGAGGCACAGGATGGTGAGGACTTGCTAAAGGTCACTTGGCCTCTTTCTGCCACGAAGACTTCTGAAGAGCAGTTGTTCACACACAGCATGGGGGTGCTTCAGAGAGTGCGAATCCACACTGTGCACACAGAAAGGAGTGGCTCCAAATGCCTGTGACAGTGATGGTCTTAGGGCTGGCGGAGACACCCAGTAAACTCACGGGGCTTTCCAGCATCCCAGGGCAGTTGGTTTTGTCCCAGCATCTCTTTAAACTCCTGTGGCCCGAATCTGTGAGTGGCGTGCCCCCTTTCCTGAAGGTGTAGCCCACAGGTAGCAAAAACAGTAGCCGCTGGATGAGTTCATTGGGTAATGTCTTAAGCCTTGCCGGGGCAGGTCCCCAGGGGTCGGATGGGGTGCCAGCAGCCAGGGAATGGTTGGACGATGCAGCTTCCCAAGGGCAGAAGCGAACTCTGCCACCCTCACCCCAGCTCTGGGAAGGGCCTGGGTCCTCTGCTGCCCTATTTCTCTGGCCACCAAGTCTCAGAGTGACCCCTCCTTCTTCTTCTCCCTTCTCAGAACTCTCACCAGGAGAATCCCAGCTGGTGGTGCCCACATTATGTTTGATTTACTTGAGCTGCTTAAGGTAATCTGCCTAATCCCCTAATATGCAGGATTATTGGTACCTGGGAGAATGCCCATGGCTGGGCCACCCGCCCAGGAGGTGCGCGAGGCTGCTGGGTGGATTTCCTCTTGGCGCGTTTGGTAAGGGAGAGGGACTGGGTAAGTGTGTCTTGGGGGGTGGTGCTGGGAGACCCTGCCCCAGCATTCAGGCCTGGTGACAACCTGAGGCACAGGGACCAGGAGAGTGGCCTGTGTGGAGGTCCTAGAAGGCCCAGGAGTTTGTAAGGTATTGAAGTTCAGGCACTTCCAATCTTAGGCCAAACTGTGCCATGCCATAGAATGTCACAGTCACTGTCCTGAAATAAAGCATTTTTAAAAAGCTAACATGGGCCTAATCAGGGGATTTCAAACTTTTTCTCCCAGAAAACCCCTTCACTCAGATGCAGTCCAGCACAGAACCCTAATGAGTGAATTTCGCCCAAGGCAGAGGGGCTTTGATCTTCGTGGCTGGCGCCTTCCCTCCTCTTCTGCCCTCCCTTGGAACCCCTCCAGGGCCCCTCACAGAATGCTGGGCTCCAAGGAACAGAAATCTGTGGGCTTAACCCACTGCTCCCTCTCATTTCCCAGATGAGGGACTCTGCTCACAGAAGTTAAGTGACTGGCCCGTGCTGCACAGCCTGTTCCTGGCAGATCTGGGGAGAGAATGTGGGCCCCTAACTTCCAGCCCAGAACTCCTCACCCTGCCCTCTGACAGGAGAGAGAGTCTTTCTGCTTTGTGCCCAGCTGAGGGGTGAGTTTTGACAGATGGAGGGGCAGGCAGGGCAAGGGAGACTGTGGGTTGGGGTCCAGGCAGATGGAATGAATAACTCAGAGCTGAGGCCATCAGTGCAGGCTTAGGGGAACAGTTTTTGGTGTCGATTAGAAAACTTTGAGGATACAGTAGGGCTATGAGATACAAGGAGAGGACAGACAGAAGTTTCCTGGCCCTCTTCCTTCTCCCACAGCCCTCTGGGGGTTGAGCACCCTGGGGCTATCCCATGGTACCAGGGCCCTGGGCAGGGGGTCTAGCATATGACTTCAGGGATGGGAGGTGCTTGCCTGTCCATACTCTGGTCCTGGAGGGCTTAGAGGAGGTAGTTCCCTGCCAGCTCAGTCTCCCCTGTTCCCTATCAGATCCCCGCTTCCTACCCTGGTGCCCCAGACCCTGCAGGGCTCAGCCTCAGGTAGCATCTGAGTGCTCAGGACCACTGGGCAGAGCATGTTAAGGCCTCCAAGGGGAAGGAAGTCAAGCTTTCTCCTTCAGTGGCATCTGCATAGAGAACTTTGGTTTTTAGCAGGAGGGCTTCACAGCCTGTCAGCTTGGCCACGTTCATTTCCAGTTTGATGCTCTGCTCTGTGAAGGGTGATTTATGGTTCCAGGCTGGTTCTTGGCAGAAAAAGGAACTGTGTTCCTCTGTCCTTGATATAACCACCCTTCCAAGGCACAGAGACCTTGAAGAAGGGTCACTTTGGTACACGAAGTACCCAGAAATGGGGTGAATTGAGTGCTCTTCATGATAATAAGCCTTTCATGGGCACTTTGCACAAGCCAGTAATCCTTCCACATGCATTATCCCATTTGCTCCCCACACTGTCCCTGGGAGGACGGCAGGACAGGTACTTGTCCCTTTTTGACGTCAGACAGCTGGGTTTAAATTTGGACTGTGGGCTGGGCGCGGTGGCTCACGCCGGTAATCCTAGCACTCTGGGAGACCAAGGCGAGAGGATCTGGAGCTCAGGAGTTCGAGACCAGCCTGAGCAAGAGTGAGACCCCGTCTCTACTAAAAATAGAAGAATTAGCCAGGTGTGGTGTTTTGCGCCTGTAGTCCCAGCTACTCGGGAGGCTGAGGTAGGTGGATTGCTTGAGCCCAGGAGTTTGAGGTTGCAGTGAGCTATGACGATGTCACTGCAGTCGCCCTGGGGCAACAGAGCAAGACTCCGTCTCACATTAATTAATTAGTTAATTAGGACCGTGTCTTCCTGGGCCAGGTACTTAACCCTTCACCTGTCAAAGGAGGCCATTAGTACCTACCTGATGCAATTAGTGTGATCCTGCTCGAAAGCGGTAGCCAACGTTGTAATTGTTCCCACTGTTTATTAGTAATGTTATCTTTTCTAGATGTTGTGCATGCCAAGATTGACCTTCCGTTTACTGTATCCCTCCTCCCTCCATCCCTCCCTCCTCCTCTTCCTTCCTCCCTGCCACCAAGATGATCAGGTGCTTGCTCTGAGTTCACAGTGTTTCCGCGTTGAGGATACAGCCATGGGGAAAAAAAATAGACAGAATTCTTTCCCTCATGGAGCTTACAGACAGCAGAAAATGATGAAGGAAAGTGTGTAGGCTACCAGGTGGTGGTATAAATGTTCCAGAGAAGAAGAGGGGGTGGACAGGGAGTGGCCGGGCAGCGGGGTGTCATTGCCAAGGGTGTGCTCAGGGAGGAGCTCGCTGATAAGGTGGAGATTTGGACAAAGCCCAGAGAGAACTGAGGGAGCAGCCGTGGGGGTGTCTGGGGCAGAGGGTCAGGCCAGTGCACGCAGCCTGGATGGGGGTGGGCCTGGAAGGCTGAGGCAGCACGAGGAGGCCCCTGCAGCTGGAGTGGAGTGAGTGAGTGGCGGACTCTAGGATGACAGGCAGGAGGGGGCAGAGTGGGTGTGAAGACTGTCACTTGTCTTCCCAGTGGGACAGGAAGCCACGGGAGGGTGTCGGGCACAGCAGGGACATGCTTTTGCTTACATTTTTAAAAGAGTATTTTTCTTCCCAGATGGCCATTGCCTAGACAACTTCCTAGATCTGGGATGAGGAGCCGGTGTGCAGAGAACTGAAGTGTAATGGATCTGGAGACAGGCTGGGAGCTTCAGGGGCTGGCCCTCCACAGACAGCAGGGAGGGGGCTGTGGGATGCCCCTCACAGCTGACCCAGCTGGTTCCCCATTCCCGATGCAGTCTCCCAGCAGGTGTGGGGCCTGCGGTGACCTTGGCGCCTGGCTCGGCCTGACAGGTGTTGGTAGGAGTGTGCCTGGGGGTGAGCGAGCCTGACCAGGCAGAGCAGGTGTGGCGGCGGTTCACACCTCACAGGGAGGGTGTGCCCAGCACAGCGGGCCACCTAGCAGGACTGGGCAATTTGACATCCCGTTGGGGTACAGGGAGACAACTGGGGCCCTGGCCTGCAAGGTGCAGCTGGGTGGGGACCTGAGAGCTGAGCCTGGCGCCAGATGCCTCCCTCCAGAGCAGTGCTGCTTCCTTCCAGAACCAGAGGATAGCAGCTGCTTCTAGAAAGGGTGTGCTCTGCCTTACCAGATTAGGCTTCTTGCAGGAATCAAGTGGGCAGACAAGGCAGGACTCATGTCTGTTCACAGAAGAGAACATCGAGGCTTTGAGAAATGAAATGACTCTCTCAGCGCCACCTGGAAAGCTGGACTTGGACTTGAGTATCTTGATTCTCAGAGCTCTTCCCACCATAGACCTGAAATTCCTAGGCTACTGGGTCCAGTTCAGGAAGGATGAGAGAGACAGCCCAGACGTGAGGGGCTGTGGAGTCCTAGATAGCATGGGCTTGTTCTGCTGTGCTGGGCAGGGGCAGCTCTCACTGCCGGGGAAGGCTGGGCCCTGCCATGGCCCTCATACCTGAACCAAGTACCAGGCCAGGGGGAGGCTTCTGCCAGTCCTGGGAACACCCTGAACTCCAGGTTGCAGGCTGGGGCCATGGAGGGAGCTGCTTGGGAGAGAGTGAGTCGCTTGGGCTAGATTTGGAGCAATCATCTTGCTGGAGAGGCAACAAGATATAGGAGGAACAGAGCCAACTGGGGGCTTATGTCTTGGCTCGGCCACCTGGCTGGGCTGGGTGGCACTGGGCTTGTGGCTTTCCCTCCAGGCCCTCAGTTTTCTCATCTGTACAGTGTGTGTGTAGAGGGTGGCATTCTAAGGCATTGCCAAGGTCCTTTCTCAAGCTTTGGTCTTTGATCTTGTGATCCAGGGGGGGCAAGCCCAAACCTAACAGATGGGTGGTCTGTGTCTTGAATACCAGGTGATGGTGGCTTATTGGGGGGTGAGGCCCTCTGTGACCATGTCAACAGGAAGTCATTGTGGGGAGCACTGCTGAAAAGAATGGGGAGAGGGCAAGAAGGGTTGAGACCGTGTGGTCAGGCCCAGCCTGGTAGGGTGGGTGGCAGGAGGGAACTGTGGCCACTGTGCTCTTCGGTGTCCCCAGCCTCCTGTACCCTCCGGTTGTAGGCACTGAGACTAGATGTGGGGACTCTGGTTGGGAGAGAGGGCAGGGCTGGTGGCCGAGGGGCAGAGTGGCCTCCAAAGCAAGGCCAAGCCCCCTTTTCAGGGAGCTGATCAGGGCAGGGAGAGGGTTCCCGGGAGACCTCTGAATTCTGGTACAGCGTCCCCACCCCAAGGCCCCAGGTCTCATTTCTCCCTGCTCCTCCCTCCATGTTCCTCTCTCTTCCCAAGGCACTTTTTCCTCCACTTTGGAAGATCTGGAGGCCTGTCCTCTTGAGGTGGCTGGAGCCCGCAGCCAGCAGGGCTTTGCTCTCTTACACCCGCTGCCCCAAACACACCCCCCCACACACACACGCCCCTGCACACGCGCGCGCGCGCACGCACGCACACACACACACACACACACACACACACACAGCAACTTCCTGGCTGATACCAGGGCAGCCTGTCTGGTCCTACTCAGAAGTCCTCCCTGCGTGGGGGCTGGTCCTGTCCTCTGCAATGGGAAGTGGAAGGTTTGGGGTGGCCGGATGCCCACTTTGCCCTTCAGAACCAAGAGGCACTCCCCTCGGAGGCGGTGTCCGTGAGGTACAGGAGAAAGAGCAGGGCACTGGGACCCGGGAGGCAGCCTTTCTCTGGTCCTCAGCCTCCTCTTCTGGAAATGGGAGGCTGATGTTGTGGAGCTTAGAGTCAGAAGGGTCTAAGATGTTGGTTGGTCAAGGGTCCACCCTGTGTGGGGATCTCTGTCCCAGCCGTCCTGGGCGGAGGTCACAGGTCCTACTAGAACCCCTCTAGGAGTCGGGGCACCTTACCTCCCAGGGCCCAGTGCCTAGTTGGAGGGTAAGAGCCGTTAGAACCTACACGGGTTTATCCTCTGTTCTGTAGTTATTTGTCAAAGGTTCACTCTGGGCCAGTGTGCCTCCCAGGGCCGCCAGTCGATGGAAGTGGTGCAGCCACACTGAATATCCTTGGAGGCCACCAGTCCCATCCGTGGGGCCTCCGTCAGGGCAGCTGTGACTGCTGTGCCCAGTGCCTTGCATAGCTTACCTCACTCACGCTTCCCCAGCACCTTAATAGGGCGCAGGCTTAGCCCATTTTACATGGAGGAGGCTGAGGCTGGCGGGATAACATCCCACCAGTCAGCGTGCAAGTGGTGGAGCAGACCCAAGCCCCGGTGGGCTCTGTGCCTTCCCCTGAGAAATACCTGCTCTCAGTTGCCCTGTTTGTAAAATGGGGATAATTACGCCTGCCTGTTGGATCTATTATAAAGTTTGAGCAAGATTATGCATAGAAAACCCTTAACTTTTAGTTGCTGGCGCCTGGTGCTGGCTTGATATATGGTGGCCATCCCTTTATAATGGGTTGTGCCCCTTGCCCTCTCCTCTTGCGTGTCCCCAGCAAGGCCACTTAACCCTCCTGGGCCTCTGCTCCCTTTTCTCTGGAGCATGGGCTTATAATACCTGCTCCCCATGAGGGGGGCTTTGGCCAGAGTGAGGCCGGTGGTGGAGAGAGTGGCCTCTCCCTCCATGCTCAGGACTGTGACCAGCCCGGCCAGCTGGCGTCAGGCTTTGTAGAGCCCCCTTTCCCTCACCCCAGCCCTGCTTCCCACACGTGGTAATTAAGCTCACCACATCCACAGCGCAAGCAAATAATAACAAGGGCCTTATCTCCCTTTAGTCTGTGTTTTTCTTTGCTTATCATAAAGTAATTAAAATAATGAATGTCTTGTAAAACAATAGGTAAGAGGGCTGGCAAAATAATGTTATCTGCCACGTACCTCCGTGTGCTGTGAATTACCGATGCATTAAACCACTGTGCCTACAGGGGACCCCCTGCCCAGCGCTTTTCCTGCTGATTTCTCTTCTCTGGGCTCTGCCAGGGGCTGAGGAGCCTGAGCCCCCAGGGTGGAGGGGCAGAGGGCTAGCCCCAGGTGGTGGCCAAGGACCAGTTCAGAAATACCCTGGGAGGCACGACTCAAAAGGAAACACCAGAGCCTGGATTTGAGGGCCTTCTCCCTGCCCCATCTCTTCCCTATCGCCACACCATTGTCCAGTTCTGAAAGAAGCAGGTGGTCCTGTCCCTGGGTGGAGGATGAGGCCAGGAGACAGCTGGGGGTTAAAATCCATCTTCCATTTTGGTTAAGGGCAGCGGTCACCAAGCCATACCAGGATGGTCAGGACCTGTGGTTCCCAGAGTGGGGTCCCCAGACCAGCAGCATCGGCATTACTTGGGAAAGGGGGACAAATGCGGGTTATTGGGTGGGCCCAGCGCTTTGTGTTTTAACAAGCACCCCAGTGTGCTTTTGTTGCCCGCTTCTCTGAGAACCACTGCTGTACAGTGTCAGTGGCACGAGGAAATGGAGGTGCTGGGACTAATTGGTCGAACCTGTATTTTGTGCCACGGCAGTACTGTTTAATCCCTGCAGAATCTGTGGGGCAGGCAATATTGTCCTGTCTTACAGAGGAGGTCCACGGTGGTGGGAGAGCTAGATTTGCACCCTGAAGCTATTAATATACCTGCAGTTACGATGGCTGCCCCTAGATCAGGGCCTCCACCTCCTCCTGGACACTCACCTGTTCAGAGACTCACAGGGCTGAGACTTGGGGGCCAGGACAAATCCTAACTGGCCACCGAGACTGGCCTAGGGAGCTTGGGCAGCAGGCGGCCTCCAAGTATGTCCACCCTGCAGTCTTCTCCCACCAGGCCCCCTCTGGGACTGTTCTAGCTCCATGGGGCTTAACACACTTGGAAGTAAAACACTAGCATCGGCTGTAGGCGCTGCTTCTCTCTTCCCCAGCTTCCCCAAGCCAGAGGGAGAGAACCAGAATCGGGCAGCTTCCTAACTGTGGTGGCCAAGTCCCCAAGAAGAAGCCTCATGCAATGTGCCCTCCCACCTGCCACCATGCCCCTCTCCCCACACCTGCTCACGGTAGACAACGATTTTCACCTCTGCTCTTGGTTCAAGTCACTGGTCCCAGTGGGGCTTTGCTTTGGAAATTAATTCTAGGGCTTAAAATGATGAACATAATTTGCTGGCATCTTATTAAACATCTTCATCTGCAGTAATAATCTCAGTGGGCATTTGAGTAGGGGTCCAGTTCAATTTATGTTTTAAATAAATAATGAATGAGTTTTTAGTGTAAGTATGTCTCAGGCAGTATTTGGGACATACTTATACTAAAAAGTTATTTGTTGTTTATCTGAAATTCAAATTTAACTGGGTGTCCTGTATTTTATTTGGCAACGCTAAGCCCAGGCTGTGTAGCCAATAAAAGGCTGATACTCATAATAATTTTTAGTCATTCATTCATGTTTATGGAGCCAACTATGTACCAGGTACTCTGTTAGGCACAGCAGTAAGGGAGGCAGGTGGTAAGTGAACTAAGTAAATGAATTATAGAGTGTATTAGAGGGTTTAAGTGCTGTGGAGAAAAATAAAGCGGAAAAGTGCTGTTGGAGGGGAAAGGGTTGCAATTTTAAAAGGGTAGCCAGGGAAAACTTCATCGAGAAGGTGATATTTGGGCAAAGACTTGAAGGAGATCAAGGAGCAAGCTATGAGCCTCTGTGGAAGAAGAGTATTCCAGGCAGAGCGTATATTATGCACAAAGGTGTACAATTTAGGGCTCCATGTGGGGCTCAGTTATCTGATGAGGTCAGCTTTGTTTCCTTAAGCACATTTTAAGCCGTGAAAGGGAACTGATTGTCTCCTGTACTTGAAAGGGTCTGGTATGGATTTCAGGCACAGCTGGATGCAGGTGTTCAAATGATGACACCAGTATTCTATCACTTCTACTTTTCTCTGTGGTGGCTTCATTCTCGGGGAAGGATTACTTTTCCTGTTCTTTTCAGCAAATGTTCCAGGCTTGGGTCTTACTGGGTCAGCATGGATCATGTGACCACCCTGGCTGATGGCTGATTGCTGTTGTGGGGGGTGGGTAGAATGGACTGATTGACCAGTCTCCATTGCTGGAGCCAATGCGGGGCCATCAGTCCCTTTTGAACCACATAGACTAAATGAAGAGGTGGGAATTTCCTTAAAGAGAACTGGGGGTTCTGCTGTGAAGGCTGGGCAGGCAAAGACCACAGCATAGCTCACACCCCTCCCTCCTAAGCGCTCCGTGATCCTGGGCAGGTTGCTTTCCCTCCTGAGCTTTGGGTATTTTTTTTTCAAATGGGAAAAGAATGATATTATCTTTCTTTCTTTCTTTCACTAAAATATTTTAAGAGGAAATAAAGAAAAGATTATTTTTTTAAAGAAAGATTTTTAACAAAAACAATCAAAGCTATAATCTACTCCTTCTCTTGTACCTTTAAGCAAGTTCCCAACTCAGCTGGGGACCCCTTTGGGCCTCGGTGCTATATGAGTAGGGTGTGTTATTTAAATCCAGTTGTTCCCTATGTCTGAACTCTTGTTCTCTCTGTTACCAGGAGGCCCAGAAGATAAACAATGGCGCAAGCCAAGCAGACGGCACTCTCAAACCAGTGGATGAAAAAGAGGAGGCAGTGGCCGCCGAGGTCGGCTGGATGACCTCCGTGAAGGACTGGGCCGGGGTGATGATATCCGCCCAGACACTGACTGGCAGAGTCCTGGTGAGTCTCCACCCCCTCCTCACGCCGGGAGGCCGTGCTGTCTGGGCCAGGATGGCTTTGTTTATGAGACGTGATGCTCCGGGGTGTTCTGCTCCAGGTCGCCGGCTAAAGGGAGGTGGGGTTGCATGTTGTGGGGGAGAGGCTGTGTTCTCATGCACGTCTAGGCCGCTGGCTTGTGGAGGGACTTGCAGAGAATGGATTAGCATCCTAGGCAGAGAGGGTCTGTTGGGAGCAAGACGGTGTGTACACAGACACACACGCACACACATAAACACCCCCCCCCCCCCGCCACACACACACACACACACAGCTCAGCCAGCTTGGAGAGGAGAAGGGAGTCCAGGAAACATATGCCGGAAACCTATAGAGGGCCCATAAATGAGAGGATCCAGGGAGTTCTGAGTGTGTGTGTATATGTGTGTGTGTGTGTATTTGGTGGCCTTCTGGTGATGTTGCTGCTGTCCTCTGGCAGCCACATAGAGAGCCCCTCCCGGGGCAGTTTCCACTCCCCTGCACGGCGTTAACTGGATTCTATCCATGGTGGAGATCCAACAGCTGCCCACGTGGGGGTGCCTGGCCTCGTGCGTGGAGCATGCTCGTGTGCCCTTCTCATGAGGCTGTCTCCTGGGCCCACCTGCCCTGGAGCTTGCTCATCCTTCTCCTTCCCTGTGCATTTGCTGTATCTCTGACCTGATCATATGAAGCCTGGTTCACTGGCTGGCCTTGGGAGCCCCTGGTTTTTGGCAAGGATCATGGGTGGGACAGGCCTGCAAGTAACCAACTGTCCCAGTTTGCCTGGGACTGAGGGGTAGCTGGGACGTGAGTCTTTTAGGGCAAACTGGGAAAGTCCTGGGACAAATTGGTCGCCCTAGGCAGGCCTGTGGTCCTGCTGCAGTCGGCCCCTCCCTGGGGCAGGCCTGCCCGCCGGCTTTCTTTGGTCTGCTCTGGGTCAGGCGTTTCCCTGAGAAGATCTGCACTCCAAGTGATTTCTCATGGTGATTCTGGAAGCTGTTTTGTATGGGCCTGAAGGTAGGGCTCAGTCGGGAGTCATTTGGCTCATAGGGACATCCTGACTGCTGGGCGGATCAAAGATCAGGCAGGACACTGGAAAATAGCTGTGATTACGTCTGTGTTTCATGGCAAAAACTCAGTGAGCAGCTGAGTGTGGATGGAGGGAGGTGGTGAAAATTCCACTTATCAGAACCCTTCTTGTGGGGAGCTCAGTGTTAGGTTTGGGATAAGTATATCACAAACCGCTTGAGGGAAGGAATAAGACTTGTAATTTTGTGCTCAAGGAGTCAAAGGTGCTGGCCACGCAGCCTTCGAGGGGGGCAGGTTCTGTTCGGTGAGGAACCTGCTGAGAGCTGAGTCTCCTGAAGGGCTGGGTGTGAAGCCAGGGCTGATGTCAAGTGACGGCAAAATAGAAAGAGGAGAAATTTCAAGTTGGTTTTGGAGGAGAGAGAAACTGGAGAGGTCAGTTGCTGCCTGGAGGAAGGCAGAGAGAAGGACAGTCGGGCCCCTGTGACCAGGAGAGACTGTGTCCGGTGAGGACTTGGAGGTGCCTTGCTGGTGGCTGTCTCCCTCCCCGAATCTTCAGTAAAGTCCCCATTGCTCTTGCGTGCTTGTGAATGCGCAGATTCAGCACTGGGAACTTACAGAGGTTGAGTCTGTGGCCATACCACCCTGAATGTGCCCGATCTGGTCTTAGAGAGGCTGAATTCTGGGTCTGGGTATTCACGGGGCACAAAATGGGAGCGGTGCGTTGTATGCACATGGAGGCGACGGGGGATGAAAAATAGCAGACAGTTGGTTGTGCAAATGTGACACTTGCTCCTTCCATGTGGCCATTATAGACAGTTCTAATTATCCTCTTTAGCATTAGCCAAGAGTTACTGAGCACCAATTTTGGGTCAAATGTTTATATTTTTTTCATCCTTGTGGAAAACAAGGAATGGCCATGATTGCACCGTGTATGGAAGCAGCGTCTGTCTGGGCGGGGTGCAGGGGGCCGCTGTAGGGGAAAGTAGAGAGCATCAGAAAGGCTTCTCGGGGCCGGTGAGAGGAAAGCCTTTGAACTGGAACTTCCATTACAAGATGAACTGAGCACATGATTTATGGAAGGGAAGATATCAAAAATAAAAACATCCTCCAGCTTGAAAACAAGAAAGGCACTGCTTGGTGGGCCAGAAGATGTGATGCATACCTAATAAGACAGAAAGCACTGGAGTGGAGCTTTGAAATGCAAGTTGGGATTTTGAAAGTCAAAGGAGAGGAAATCCTTCCAAAGTGAAGAGCCAAGGAGAAGGGAAGGAGCCTGCGGCCCCAGGGAACAGCGGACTGCAGACACAAAAGGCGGGGAAGGTGCGCTGGAGACAGCTTGTTGGAACTTTAAAGGCCAAGCTAAAGAATTTGGGCCGAGTTTGCAGGACAAGGAGATTTGGAGGAAGGAGTACCATGATTGGTTGTTGTACAGAGAGAGCTGGAGGACAAGTGGAGACCAGATGGATGAGGCAGGAGCTTGGAGGTCCCAGGAGGAGTTAGGGTAGTGGGCTACTGCCCCAGTGCGAGGACCAGAGAGGACGGCTGCTATGGTCTTGGTGAGGCAAGCCCTGAGCTAACACCAAGCAGCTGATGCAGGTAGGTGGAGGTGGGTGATACCGTGGAAGCAGATCTCATAGGACCAAGCACACCCAACAGCCACCTCAGTGCTACTGGCAGCAATTGCATTATCGAGGGCACCATGGTAGGCCCTGTACGTTACAATCAGTTGGATGGGCAAGGACCACATCATATTCATTCCTTATCTCCTACATGGCTGTTGTGTTGTAGGGGTTCATTACAAGGAAGGAAGCCTGTCTTAATCTGTGAACTCATCCCTGTTTTACAGTTGAGAAAATCAAGGCATAGGAAGGGCACTGACTTGCCTAAAAACATGCAACTTTGTGTGATGGAGCCGGGCTAGTACCCGCGGGCCTCCAGACTCCCAGTCCAGTGCTCCTTCTGTGTCATTACTTCCCAGTCAAGGATAATGCTTTTCCTTTTCCAAGCCACTGCCAGCTGTCGCTTTGGCTGTGACACTTTGACATTACCATCTTTGAGCCAGTTAGGTCCTGAGGCTGCTTGGCCTGATTCTCTTAACATTTGCATGTAGAAGCGCGGACTGCCCAGGCCTCCCTGCCTGGGACTGCTCAAGGTGCCAGCTGCTCTCCGAAGGTCTCCTTGGAGAAAATCCTGCCCAGGCTGCTGGGACCGCTCAGAGCAGAGCAGGTCCCACTGCACAGAGAGCAGGCATCTCAGAGTTCCAGGTGGTACCTTGAGAACAGGCCTTTCCTTGAGGAGCAGGCAGGTCCTTGCTCTGAACAAAGAACAGATTTTACATTGAAGTCTCGGCACGTAAGAGAAAGTGGCTCTGCCTGTTCAGAACCTAAAGCTGTGTTTGTCTTGAGCTGTCCAAATGTTTATCTCTGCAACAGTGGGACCAAAGCAAGACGAGACACCGGGCTGTTCAGTTTCCCTTTTCAATTTTTAATGTGTTTTCCTTGACGCACACTCAGGAGCTTGGCCTCCGCATCTGGGCCTCTTCCTCACCTGTCTAATTGTCACGGGTGAGAATCTCAAAGATAGGCCATTGTGGGTAAGGCCCAGCTGGGGGAGGATTTGCCAGCACAACCTCAGAATATCTGTGGGATCTCTCAGATGAGCGTATCAGTCATTCAATAAGCTGCTTATTTCTCACCTGTTCCTGGCACAGTGCAAGGCGCCTGGCGGAAAGCAGTGAGCAACAGAGATGTAGGGTGTGCGTTATTTACATTGATAAACAAGATATGAAGTTGTAAAGCTTCACCTAAGAAGTGACAAATGATAATCGCCATTCACCAGCGCTTTTTAAAATTGACACCTGGAAGCTCATCATCAAAGTGACAAAAATTCCTTGACCCCATGGCTCCAGGTCTCAGAACAGCCTGTTTTTGTCTCATCTCTTGCTCTGGCACTCAGGCTTAGCTGCCCCAAAACAGCCAGTCTGGACGGAACCCTCCTTGGAGCACGGTGCCGAGGGAGTCTGCATTAAAGTGAATGCCAGGCTGTCAAGGGTTACTGCTTCCTCTGTCTTTTTTAAATTAAAAAATATTTATTCTCTCGTTATAAAAGTAGTATGTTTCCTTTTTTTTTTTTTTTTTTTTAAGCTTTGGAACATACTGGAAGAATCTCTGATAAATTCCGCTTTGGGATTTGGAGTTGGCCCAGACTGAGGGAAACTGTGATATATTAATAGCTGTAAATGTCATCAGGATTTCTCCCAACCATTCGGGTGTCGCTGAGGACTTTGTTCACTGCATCTCATGTTACCTGCCTTATGCGCAGACTCACGGGATAAAGACTTTTTGCACCAGGGATCGTTGCGGTTTTCCTGGTGAACATCCAATGAACAATCTAAATTGGGAGAGGGATCGTGTGTCTCCGTGGTGGCTGCTCAAAGCCAAGTTGGTGGCCCGTGAAAAATACAGAGCTTCTCAGGTTCGCGTCTTACGTAGTCACATCCCCCGCCCCCCAGCTGCTTCTCATCGTCTCTCCTCTCATTTTTCCTTTGCCTAGATTTTCTGACTCTCCTATTTGAAATTTACATGTATGCAGTTACGTGCTTCATACATTTTTGTGAGCAAATTAAATCCTTCTAAGGATAAAATGGTATCTAAATAAAGAGGGCAAGAAGTACATGGAGTAGGCTTTTGTGTAGTTTGGTTGTACTGCATGGAATCGTAAGCCAAAATCGGTAGGGATAATCAAGTCAAGGGTTGGTGAGTTTTCCTGTAAAGGTCCATACAGTAAACACTTTGGGCTTGCAGACCATGCGGACTCCACTGCTGAACTCGGCCATTGTAGTTTGAAAGCAGCCACAAACAGCTCTGGAGCAACTGTGTTCCCATAAAACTTTATTTACAGAAACAAGTGGTGGAATATACAGTTAGGTAGAAGGAAGACATTCTAGTATTCAGTAGTACAGTTGGGAAATGACAGTTAATGATAATTTGTTGTATATTCCCAAAAAGCTAGAAGAGAAGAATTGGAATGTTCCCAACACAAAGAAAAGATAAATATTTGAGGTGATGGATATCCCAGTTACCCTGATTTGATCATTATACATTATATACATGTGTCAAAATATCACATCCACCCCTAAAATATGTACAATCATTGTATGTCAATTTTTAAAACATTTTTTGAGAAAGGAAACATGTAGTGGGCCAGATTTGTTTCACAGACAATAGTTTGCTGGCTCTTCATCTAGTTTATTCCCTTATTTTATACATAAAGAAATTGAGAGGCTGGGGCTGGGAAGAAAGGGATTTTCTAAGATCATGTGGCATAAGAGTGACAGCAACAGAGAACCCACTTATAAAAGGGAAAGTTCTAGACACAGTCACACACAGAGATTAATACAGTCACATACACACACTCACACTAGCTACATCATCTCCTAGTTTCTGAATATTCAGGTTCATTTCCATGTTAATCTCAGAGCAACTATCTCCTTAGGAAAACCATGTCTCATGGCCAAGGACAGCCTCACCTCAAGGTGTGAGCAATGTCTACACTGCCTGGACTCTACCTTAACCCCTTGACAGAGTCAGTGTTTTGTGTGTTTCTTCAAAGCCTGGGCTCCCCAGTAGAGCTACCAGCTTCTTGAGCAAAGCTAGAGAGAGCTCTTACAGTCACTCATCTTAGTTACTTTCCCCATCTTCTTATGCTGTTACATTTGAGTATTGCTTCAGGAAGCGCACACATCTAATTCCTCGAACTGAAAACATACGCTTTAACGTCTGGGGGATGATTTATCGATGTAAAGAGACAGAAAAATGGCAGCCTCTCCCTTTATCTTCCTAAATATGTCACTTGTGTGGCATTTTACATTAACATTATATACATAGCCTGGACCGTTTATCCTAATCTCTAAGCACCCAGAAGAAAATATGTATCAAATACGCCTTTCAAATAAAAATAATCCTATTGGTTTAATAAAGTTAAATAGATGTGCGTTCACTGCTGTGCTGTTTGCATGTGAAATTAGATTGGTCGAACCAAATGGAGGTGCACACGGGCATACACTTAATCAAATATGCAACATTCGTTGCCTTTATTTCTCCCACTAAGTGGCTCATGGTGCTTGTGACACTTCTCATCCGCATCCTATACTTCTCTTTTTTAGTGGTGCCTGGTGGCGAATTCACACACAGCTCACATTTCCATCGCTCTCTCTGCTTCTCATCTGTGCCTCCCTTTTATTATATTTTAGGCAAATCTACATAAAATTCTTATGTCATCTGAAAATTTCCTATGTAGCAGAGAGACCGGAGGTTTCACAGGACTGTATTTGTAGTACGAATACCCCCAGAGTGACCAGGTATGCCCTGTGTTCCGTTATTGGGAGTAAGCTGAGGTTTTATTTGAGTTGTGTTAACATCCATAAGAGAGACTTCTTTTTAAAAGAATTTTCCTCCAGGGCTTAATAATGGCTCTTTCTTTCATCCTGTACATAGATACAGAGTTCATATTTTGGGTATCAGTCAAAGAGTCAAAGAAGATAACGCTCATTTTCTATTATTAAACATGAAATTTTGTCTTTATCCGATGCAAGATCCACTGGATTTGTAGTAATAATTTGTGACCCAGCATCCTTTACCCAGGTGGGAAAACATGAGTCAGGGAAGTCACTGAATCGAGCAGTCTCCCCCAACAGGTAGTGAGTTACCTGTTCTGGAGATGTTCAAAGACAAGCAGGCCCACATTTGGTGGTGCTGTTGCTGACAGTTGGTTAGACTTTATCCTCATTGCTTTAATTAGGTTCCACAGAACACTAGACCCAGGAGATGATCCAGGATAAAAATGGTTCCCTGGGAACTTGGACAGACTTCATTTCTCATCCCCCTCCTCGAGATTGCCAATGCATAGCAGCATATAAATGCTCACAGAAGTCCTGCAGTGGGGAAGCGGAAGGACTTTGTTTTGCCCAACATTTCCCACTTTCGTTTCACCATGGAGCCCTTGTCCCATGAAACACCTGTGGGCATCACAAAGCGCTCACTTCAGGAACCATCGAACAAGCCCAGGGATCAGTTAGTTACAGCCTGTGGGCCGATCTGGCTCTCAGCCTCTTTTGTATGGTTAACAAGCTAAGGGTGGTTTTTACATTTAAAAATTTTTTTTAATCAAAAGAAGACTATTTTTGACATGTAAAAACTATATGAAATTCAAATTTCAGTGTCTGTTACCAAAGTTTTATTGGAATAGAGCCTTGCTCACTCATTTACGCATTGTCTGTGGCTGCTTTCTTAACATGCTACAATGCCGGAGTTGAGTAGTATCCACAGAGTCCAAAACACCCACGAGACTAAAATGATTACCGTCTGGCCCTGCAAAGAAAAAGTTTGCCACCCCCTCTATGACTGTCAATATTCCTTTCTAAGTGGCCTACAGGATTTGCTCTATAAGTTACCCTTGGCATACAGTGATGGATAAAAAGCATTAATAACATCTATCCTCTTCTTGTGGGGACATGCCTACATTTACTTCACAAGCTCAGCTAAGTCCTGTGTGAGAGAGAGATGGGGAGACAGAGGCCAGAGCCAGGTGGCCCCCCGAGTTCCATGGCAGGTTCCCAGCCGGGCTCGGCGTGTAGATTTCTACTTCCCAAGGTCAGGGGAATGCGTCTGAGAATTTTGGAGCAGGGCCACTCCTTGAGTCTCCCTGTCTACCTCTCCTGCAGCCCCCGCCCCCAAGGCCCTGCCCGGCGGCTCACAGAGTCCAGTCCTTACCACAGAGAGGGCCCCAGATCTGGGCCTGCAGGCCAGCGCCTTGGCCCGCACCAGCTGCCGGTCTGCACCGTCGGCATGCAGGCCACTCGCTGTGTGCCGGCCTCTCCGGGGCGTTCTGTAAAGAGCAGCTGTTAATTTTACTAGCTGGTGTGTTGGCTCCTCTGGCCTCCCCAGGGCTTGCTGTGAAAATGAAGGAGAGTTTCAGAAATCAATCCTCAGCTAGCTCTGGACAGAGGAAGAGTGTCCTGGCCCCAGCAGCCTGTTCATCCTGGCCATTCATCTCTGGCTCCCAGGGCCTCTGGGCTCTGGTGGCAAGGGCTTATGCTGCTATGTCCCCTCTCTTCTGGAGTTTCCAGGTGTGGGTGGGTGCCTTTTGTCCTTCCATCCATCTGCATCCATGTATCTGTCTGTCCAACCCACATGCATTTGTTGGTGTTCCCGGCACACAGAATTGAGCGTAGCACACAGTGGGTAGATAGGGGCCTGGTACTGAGCAGAGCGCTTGCCGTGTCTGTACAGTCAGCAGGCCCGGCTGCCTCCCTCTGCCAGCCCCCCTGCCTCTCTCCCCTGTTTCAGCCTCTCTGTGGGAGGAGCCCAGCCCCTTGGGCCAGTGCAACAGGATCTGCACTGGAGCTTCTATCTCTGGTGGTCTCCATCTGATTCTTTTTCTCACCTGACTGGAACCAGCAATGGGGACAGGTAGAGCCCTTAGCACCCCCAAAACTCCAGCTACCATTTTTCCTCTCTCCCTGGGACACCTGTCTTTGGGAAGGAGCTGCTGTGGCCCTGAGAGTTGGGGGCTGCTGCTTGTGGTGCAGGTGGGCACTGGGAGCCCGGCCTCTGCAGACTGTTGAATCCCAACCTCACCTCTCTCCAGGCTTCTACCCTGGAATAGTTGCTTCATCTTTGGTGCCTTAGTTTCCTCATCTGCGAAATAGAGATTACAATAGTCTCTTTAACTGCCTCTTAATGAGTCAATGCATGTAAAATGTTCAGAATAGTGGCTCTGACCTGGTTAGTGCTTCCTAACCATTGGTTATTACTGGTTTTAGTGTCTGTGTGAGCCCCGTCACCGTGTCCTGGAGGGAATGGGCTGGTACGGAGACTCACAGGCGCAGGGAGTGGAGAATAAATCCTTTCCTGGGCGGAGATAGATCAGACCTCACCAAACCCAGGCATCCTCTCAGTGTGCTGAGGAGCTCCGGGCATGGCCATTTGGGGGTGTCCTAGGCAGGCCCTGGCTTGGGTCCAGCCAGTTGACGATGTCTATTCCATGCTCATTCTTAATTCACGCTCGTCCAGGCTGTGTCCTTTCTGCGGCTGGCTCATGCCAGCCTGACTCACCATTGTTGAGTCAGCCAGGAAATTCTCACTTCATATAGCCTCCTCGAGGTGGCTGGGGCTGGGGGGTGGGCTGGGCTCCCCCCCGGAGCTGTACATTGTGGGCACGTGTGTCACAGGAAACGCCTTGGCAGGATGACAGATGAATCTGGTGGAGAAAGAGGGTCACGTGCGCTCCCTGTGGTCTCTGTGTCCAGTCCTGCCCAGATGTGGAGTGAGGCTGACGGGCTGCTTTCGGAGGGCACATTAGCACCAGCGTGTGGGAGGTGTGTTTAACACGCATTTTGACAGGTAGTGACCACAGCACCACTGAAAGGAGGTGGGAAAATGTACTACATCCCCAGAAGATAAAGACCTAGATTCTCCCATGCCTGCAAAGCATCTCCCCTGGGCTGTTTATCCATCCCTCCGTCCATTCCTTCAAACACTCCTGGAGCACCTGCTAGGGGTCAGATGCCATTCAAGGCACTGGACACATGTTGGTTCTTCCGGCAAAATCTGCGAAATGCAATCATCCAGAGTGTCGAAAGTGAAAATGTCACACTTGCATTTGCTAGAATGATTTTAGGTGGCCAGGCTTTTGAAGTAGAGTTTGGTAATAACTCAGAGCCTGGGACGCCTGGGGCCCATCCATCAGTCCCTTGGGCAGAACTGAGAGCTCAACTGTCCTAATCCTGATGGCACATTCTGTGCATTTCTGCTGCTGGACCCCAGAGGCCCGAGTAAATATGTTTATATGACTGATGTTATCTCTCCTTCCTTCCCTCCCTGCCCTTCTTCCCTCCTTCTTCCTTCCCAACCAGTAAGAGCTGGCGCCCCCTGGAGGTTTCATAGGAAATGAAATGTCTGTATTTGAAGCCACCACCCTGGGTGGGGAGTTTCTTGCCTCGTTTTCCCCCAAGGCCTTCAGAGGGTGCTGATGGTTTGCAGTCCCTATTTATCAGAAAAATATCCTGGTGGACTGAGACTCTCTTTACAGCCTCCATTTCAGCTGCAAGAAAGTGTGGTTAGCAGGGAGACTCAAAAATAGAGACAATGATGATGACAAAGTCATCAGCCTTTGTCGTTGCCGGGGAGCACATGCTTGGGAAGTGACACTCGGGACCACACGCAGGCTGCTGCTGCCAAGTTTAGTTGACTGGGCTATGTTTAGGAGGAGGCAGACTGACTCGTGCCTACGGGCCCCAAACAGCCCAATTTGGTGCACTAGAAGCCCCATTTTTAGAGCCTGGGTCCAGAGTGAAGCTTTTTTTTCCAGAAAAAACAACTACTTCAGGGAAATGACAACAACAGAAAGCCACCATTTGCCCTAAAAATTTTGCCGTTGGAACCATTGTCCCCTGTTTGAGCAGTGAGGGAACTAGGACATGACAGTTGCTTCTCTGTCTTTCTTAAGGAATTAGGACACTCGGAAACTCAATTAAATGTACCCAAGCCTCTTAAGCACCAGGGCTGTCTTTTTGCTCACCCAGTTAATTTTAGTTCATAAAATTGGCCTTGTGCTGACATGGAGGCACGGCAGGGGTGGGAGGCTCAGTTCCCAGGTCACAGCCTCCAAGGGCACGCGTCTTCCCCATGGCATCAAAGGTGGCCTTTAAACCTGTGCGCGCCTTGTCCCTGGGAAAGCAGACTCCGGGCCTTCGCTGTGTACTGGAGGTGGGTTAATCCGGAAAGTAAATTGAGCATTCTGACTTCCTTGCAGGCACGAGAAGCCCAGGACGCAGCACATTAATCTAAGGGTTGGGAAGCCATCACCTTCCTAGAACCGTCCCCAGACTGCTTTAGCAAAGAGGCTGAATTTTCACTTTTCCCCCATTTCGTTTTTTAATCCCACTCCCTTCTTTCATGGCTGTTGGTGAAACGACTGTCCTAAGGGAAACAGGGAACAGCTCATTGAAAAGGAGAGAGGAACGAAAGACCCCATTCCCCCCCAACCCTCCCTCACATCTGGTCTTCACTTCCACTAAAAATAGCTTGAAACAGAGGACACATCACAAAAAGGTGGCATTTCAGGGGGCAGAGGTGGCTGGCTCCCTGGCTGCCCCACGATCCTGTTGGGTTGCTTGGCCTCCGAGGCCCGACTTGCCCAGGAAGGCGTGGGGTTTGGAGGCCCACAGGGAGGGGCCCAGACCATTCCGCTTGTTTCTGGAGCAAAGGCCTGGTTGGCATTGGCTGGGGAGTCTTTCCGGAGCTAATTATATCAGTCAGCACTCGTGGAGCCCTCTGCCTGGGCTTATGCCTTAGGGGTGGAAAATAACTTCCTGCGAGAGGAAAGTAGCTGTTTTCAGGAGCTGCCCCAATCCCACAGGCTTTGCGTGGGCTCCCAGGGAAGCTGCCATGAGGTTACTGCCTCCCTCTGAGCCATGAGGTGGGTAACTTCATTTCTTGGCCACCTCAGATCTCTCCAGGAAGAAAGCTCGCATCGTCAGAAAGAGAAAAAAACAGTTCGTTCACCTAGGTTCATGCTGCGTGTCTCTCTGGTCCCTGGGGATTGGGGGCAGCGTTTGAGATCAGTTTGGTCTGTGAGAGTAGAGGTGAGAGTTGCTTACTTCTATCCGAGGAACTGCGGTCAGCAGAAAACCGGATTCTAGTCCTGGCTCTGCTGTGACCTTTCTGGTTGACCTTGGACAAGTCAAGGTCTCAGCGCCTCTAGGGATGAAATGAAGGGGTAGCAGTGGTTCGTCAGTAGTTTGTTCCCTTGCAACCCAAAATGTCTCTCTGTTTTCTCATTCCCTTCCTCAGCAAAGGCAGCAAGAGGTTGCCTGAGACCTACTGTGCACTTGGCACTGTGCTGGGCACCGGGGGAGCTGCAAAAGGAGGAAGAACAGTCCTCTTCTCAGTGCCCGAATGAGTGGAGGGAGGCAGGATAAATCACAGGTGTCCCTGCATGGCCCTCCACTGCTTTGGCGACCATTTGAAATAAAGACTAAAACTCTCTCCATGGCTTACGAGACCCTGTGAGATGTGGCCCCTGCCCCTGCCTCAGCTCCTACCATTCTTTCCTTCCTGCCCCTTTTCCAGGTAAATCTCAGTATGTGGAGAGGTGAAGCATGTAGGCAGAAGCGTCTAGATGAGCCGGAGGCCATGGGGGTGGGCAGGAAGGAGGAAGGATGCCCTGGAGGACAGGCCACATTCCAAAGAGCCAGTTCCTCTCCAGAGGGGTTGGCTTCTTTTAAACCATTTCAGCCTTGGAGCCCTCTCCTTGAGCCGTCCCCAAATAGTTGGAAACCTCTAAGCAGATCATGTTCCGACTTGGTATTAAACGTGGTAACCCTATAAGCCCCCCAATTCACATGAAGAGCTTCCTTTCTGATCGAGCAGCTTCTGCTAGAGGAGACCCCGGGTGAGATACAGGTTCTGTCATTGCCGCTTGCGTTGCTGTGACTGAACTGCTGCCGAAGCGAGTCATCGTGCTCCTACAAGTCCATTCTTCTTCCCGAAGCAGAAGCAGCTCCATCTCCTTGTACCTGTAAACATTTCATAAAGGGCACATTTATTTAAAACAATGACTGCCAGAGGCACCCAGGAGGGGCTGAGGGCCGAGGAAACACTACTGTGGTGAAAGTCATTTTTTATTTCTGGAGCAAGGTTGCAGACTCAGGGTGCTGGCAGGAGCTGCCCTGCTAACCCCCAAATTTGCAGTGAGGGTGCTGAACGCTGTGGGTGATCAGTGGATTAGACATTGCAGAAATTCCCCAAATGAAGCTTCATTTTAGGTTAACTTCCTAGATAAACTTAGAAAACAACTGCAACAAACCCTCCGTGGGATGAGTATTTCAAGTGTTTTCAATTTAATTAACATGATTTAAGCAAAGATGGTCCATATCCTCGGGAGGAAGGGCCAACCCCTTCCCTAGATGCTGCATTATAAGACATCGCTGTTCCTCTGCCCTCGTGCCCAGATTGCACACCAGTGGGTTTATCTGGTTGGCTCCCCTGAGAGTTGGAGCACGGAAGCTGGTTTCCATAGCACCCTGGCCCAGAGGGAGCTGCGTGCTGGGGGCTCAGGGTTGACTTACAGAACAAACCTTGCAGAGGCAATTCGCCGAGCCACCCTTCCAGCACCAAGAGATATAATTCCTCTTCCCCAGGCTGAGATGGGGAGATCCAGACAGAGAGAACAGGAATAAATAAGTAACCAGTTTCTCTTTCATTTAACTCTCAGAAGCAGCCTCTGGTGCTAATTATTTCTGCTGTAGATCTTGTCAGACTTTGAATCCTAATCCTTTTACCATAGGTGCTATATTTTAGAGATGCAAAATGACATGAAAAATAATCCACTTGCCTGAAAGATAATTTTGTGTACGTTAAACAGACACATTAAGCCATTTAGAAGAGAGCTGTTTGTTCTCAGGAATCTGGAGGAGATCTGAATTTCTAATTCTGGGCTCTTTAATAATTTTCAAAAGCACTGAGGCTAATAATTTAATGTCTTTGAACCTCCCCAAGCTGTCTTCTATCCCATGATCTCAAAGCATTTGAAAAGGAATAGAATTCCCTACCTTGATGAGATCCTTAGGAGGGGAGAGGGGACATGGGGCCTCGAGGAGCTTTCTGGGGGAATGCGGGAACTTAAGGTGAAGAGGCTCAGGAAAAACGCATGAGGTCACTTTCAGAGCGTCAGACACAGAGGTGAGCGGGAAGAGCCTTTACCAGTTTTTATTGCACAGCCTTGGCTGCTAAGACTTGGAAAGAAGGCCAAAGAGAAGAGAAAACACAGGTAGAACTTAGATAAGGATGTCCGTAATGAGGGTACACGCGACATGCGACATTTTCTAGCTCTAGTGTTTAAGGGTTAGAAGAGCTCCAATCCGGGGATGGGGAACAAGTTTCATTTCCTGGGTTCATTCTGATTGATCAGCAGTGGTTCTGGAGAATGCTTTGCCAAAGATTAAAGCATCATCAACTCTGCTCTAACAAATGCTGTGACTGATTAGTGATGTCTGCCATGAGTGTGGCTTGGAGGGTGGCAGTGCCAGTGTTATTTATGCCCTAGCTACCTGTTCTAGGTTACGTTCCCTAAGGTTTACTTTATGTGTGATTAACATGGGGTTTGCCCAAGGTCACACGGTCAGTTTCAGGGGCAGCATATGGACTAGAACCCATGTCTCCTGACCCTGTTCAGTATTTGATATCCTAGCTCCATAGGTTAGATCTCAGAGGAACAGCAAAGTTGTCAGCTTTCCTGCATGAGCTTCCTTTTCCTTCCTTCCTTCCTTCCTTCTTTCCTTCCTTCCTTCCTTCCTCCCTCCCTCCCTTCCTCCCTTCCTCCCTCTGTCTCTCTCTCTTTCTCTTTCTTTTCTTTCTTCCTTTTTTTCGTTGCAGCCTGACTTCAGATTTTTCCATCTGGAGACTTTCTTTAGTATTCTGAGAAGCAGAGGAGGTGGATTTCGGAGCCACAGTGATTTTATAGACAAATAGAATTGCAAGCACAGTTTTCCCGTTTGTTATGTCCACTCTCAAAATTCTCTTAGCACACAGCGCACGCTGATCACAGCCCTCCCACTGCAAAGCTTCCCCGTCAGCCCACTCCTGGGCTCCATTCTCCCAATCTCTGCAGACGCCTTTTCCCGCACCCCACTCCCCCGGCACCGTAAAAAGCTTTCGGTGGGGGTTGGTGCGTCATCATTTCCTTCCATCATAGCCTCACCTCCAATTTCTTCCTTTTTTTTCCCCTTAATGTGCTATCTCTTCAGCTATTCATGCTCACATCTTAATGGCTGTGCTTACAGAGATAAATACATTTTGCCTCTGACCAAAAACAGTTTCTGCCCTGACTTGAATTTAAAAGTCTGCCAGAGTTGCAGGGCGGGAGCGAGGGCAGAGTCCTCAGTTTCATCTTGGGAGCCATAAAAGTTTGCTAAGAGTTTATCATCTCCCTCAAGATGAAAATGGGTTTCTAAGGCTTCAAATATGAAAGATAAATAACAAGGAAAACTTCAGCTTTTGTCAAAGCCAAGTTCTCTTTGCCAGTTTTGTGAATCTACCTATTGTGCCTGCACCTTGGCATCTGTTTCCTTGTGATGTCAGAGGGAACCGTCTCCAGGAATTTATGCAACACTAGGACTGGACAGAGGGTTTCAGGCAATTGGTAGAGCTTGGAAGAAGGCTGACAAATTGTGTTCGTGGGCCATAACTCTCTCTCAACTCCTCATCTGTTCAATTTGTACTCCTTCCCTTCCAACATAATGGGAATTGGAAAAGAAAGCCCCATGAGCTGTAAGGTCCAGGCTGGGATTAGATTCTGGGGCTGTGATTTGTAGGGCATGATAACAAACAGGACTGCAGTTCCATGTTCTAGGCTATCTTTCACATTGCGGTGGCCAGGACCCTTTGTCAGGATTGAATTTGCCATCTTGGCTTCAGTAACCAGCTGCATACAGCTGGGAAAGGCTCAGCCTATGTCTCCATGGGCTGCCCAGGAGATCCCGTGTTTCACCTTCTCTGGACACCAGTGCTGTAGGAGTCCGCATGCTACTGTGGGTGGCCAAGAAAGAGCCCAGCGAGTGCTCCTTGGAACTTGCTTCTGATGTGAATGGTTTGGTGGGAAACTGATGTAGACATCTCACATCCTGGCATTAGCCACGTCCTGTGGATTCGCCCTCGATTCTCCTTTTTGCATTGTCCTGGTTTAGGCCCTGTGACCTCTTCCTCCACTCATTATAATGGCTTCTGTATCACTCTCATCATTTGTCCCGTCTCCTCTCTTTAGCTCATCTTGCGTGCCATTGCCAGATGCATTTCCCCAAAGCCAGCTTCGCTTAGGTTTCCTCATGGCTTGGACACCTTCAGTGGCTTTTCATGGACTAAAGCCCAGACTCCTTATGCAGATGGTCAGGGCTCACCACCATCTGGGCCACCTCTCTTTCCAACAAATCCTTCCTCTGTTCTCCATGAACTCTGCGTGTTCAAGTCCTACATCTTCTTTAAGATGCAGTGCACGGTCTTCCCTCCTCTGAAATCCACCAGTCTCATACCCTATTCACACACATTTGTGCCTGTGGCTTATCCACCTTCGAGGCAGCATGGCTGAGTGGTTAAGAACACAGGCTGTAGAGCCAGACTGGCTGAGTTTGACCTTTGCTGTGTACTAGTGTGACCTTGGGCCAGTGACAGACCTCATAGAGTTATTATGAAGATTAAATGATCTAATATTTATAAAGTGCTTAGAACAATAGCTGGCACAGACTAAATATTATATAAATTGTTAATCAAACCTAGTGAACTATAAGTTCCTCGAGAGTAGGAAACACATTTTAATTTTGTAATCCCTTTTGTCTTGTACTGAGCTGAAATAATCCTGAACCAGATTGCTGTGAAAATGGAATTTTTAAAAGAGACAGAGAGAAGAAATATAATACATGTGAAAGCACATTGTAATCTCTTTATTCAACTGATATTTTTGAGTATCTGGAAGTACCAGGCTCTCTGCTCGGTGGTTGTCAATCAAAATAGAATGAGATACGGTCTCAACACTCAATGTAAGTTGTATCTAAACATGTTGAATATAACAGCTGTGTGTAGAAGACAAGTGGCAAACATTATTCTATTTTCATCCCCATGTTACAGATGAGAAAACCAAGGCACAGAGAGTTTTTAATAACTGAGGCAAGATCATACATCCAGTAAGCATCAGAGCTGGGATTTAAACCTGTGTTCTTGTAACTCCATGGCCCAGGCTCTTTCCGTGGTACCGTGGT
>RJWJ010019449.1:0-30259 GCA_004363605.1 Indri indri | reverse complement strand
TTCAAACCCAAGGTCGTGCTCTCTGCAACACAAGCTGCTGCTGAAGCCACAGCACTTTTGGAGAACCCAAGCTGCCCGGTGACCTTCAGAGTTCTTATGGAGGAAGCTGGCGGTGCTTCCCACTAAGATGTAGTGGCCTCAGTCAGTAGGGTGCAGGCTTCCTGACCCTCTCGCTGGGCAAGGACGGGCGGAATGGAGAAGAGAAGTGGAATGTTTGGGGGCTGCCCCTTACAGAGATAACAGAACAAGCTTTAATCAGTTCCTTGATTGAAAGGAACTGAAGTGCTTTGGTTTCCTCAGGGGGAATCCTCTGGAATTGTGTGGTCACTGCACTGGCTAGCTCTGCTTGGGGACAGGACTGGCCTTGGCCCAGCACGTTCTCTGCAAGTCCCTGCCCCACCTCCCCTGTCCAGGGCAGTGAAGCCCCGGGGAGGGGGAGTAGTGCTTTCCCCACCCTCCTGCCTCTGGGAGCTGTGGCTAAAGTGTCCCATTGGCTGGTGGTTCTTCACTTCACCCCTTTTCTACCTGGGTCTGTCGTCTTCTCTGAGTCAGGTCTCTATGTTTCAGAGCACTTAGGGCACTGCTGAAATGCTGGTGACCAAAGCCCCTCAGGGGAAAACAGTGGCTTCCCTCTCAGGGAAATGAGATGAAATCTTATTAGTTACTGGCCTGAGTGCCTGGACCAGGGGAAATGACCCTTCTAGAAAAAACAAACCCTAAAATTCCAGCAGGAAGGGTCATGGATTCTCATGCTGGTATTTGCCTGATGTTGTAGGTGAGAACAAATTGCCCTCATTTCTAAAATGGGGTCATGTTTGACATATATCCTAGAACGGGTGTGGTTAATGAAGGACAGTTCAAGTCAAGGACAAATATTAATTAGGCACTTCATCTTTATAATGAAGGAAACACATTTTATTGATCATTCAGTGTTGTAAAGAGGCCAAGAAACACATACTGGGCGCCTATTATGTGTCAGATGCTGTGGGTACAACAGCTTCTCTGGTGGATATTACTCCCGTTTACACACTGCTAAGAAACCGAGCCTCAGAGGCCACCAAGGCAGTGAATGAGATGCGCGTGCAGGTTGGCATGACCCCACACTGCCTACCCCTGAAGGATACAGGCAACCCAGGATGATGGTAAAGTGTTGGGACACTTTAAAGACCGTATCAGAGAATCTAAGAACGTGAGTGTCAGAAGGCCCTCGATGGCATGTACATGCTCCTCCTGTTTAACCCTGGAGTCCTGTTCCTGTGTAGTATTTCTGGAGCTGGTCATCCCTCCTCTGCTAGAATACTTTACAGTTGTTTAATGCCTTTTCCAGGCTGCCTGATCCAATCTGCTGTCGTTGGCAAGTTCTAACCTCTTGCTGTTCAAAGTTGGTCTACAGACTAGCAGTGTCAGCTGGGAGCTTATTTGAAATGCAGAATCTCAGTGCCCGCCCCGCCCAACTACGGAATCAGAATCTGCATTTTAACAAGATCCCACAGGTGTTTCATATACCTGGTGAAGTTCGAGAAGCACTGTGCCGATATCATTCAGCAGGTTCTACTCATTCAATCACAAAATTGCAGAGTGAGAGCATCTCAGAGCCGGGAAGGGCTCTTGGAGAACTTTGAGGACATCCCTTCATAGGGTATATGTCAGTCCTCTCCGTGACTTTGCCCTCAAGTGGAGCATCAGACTCTGCTTGGACACGCCCATGGGTTTTACCCCCTTCTAAGGTCATGTCCCGATTTCTAATGGATCTAGTGTTTAGGTAGCTCTCAGCTTTCATAGAAGCTCCTACTTATGCCCAACACTGGATTCAGCAGTGAACAAAACAGACCCGTTTCCACCCCCAGATCCTGTCCCCGGACTTCCTGCCATGTGACAGATCTTTCTGTATTTGAAATCAGTGCTTCCAGGTCTCTCCCTGCTTCTTCTTTTGGGTTGGGCATCCTCACTCCTTTCTGTCCTTCCTCACCTGTCTCAATCAACAGACCTCTACCCTCCCTTACCAGTCTTTTTTGATCAGGTCTGGACTCCCTGCGTCCCACGTAAAGGGTGATTCAGAAATGAATGCAGTCCTCCTGTTGGTATGCTCAGCCCAGAGGAGAGCTCACCTCCTTTGTCTGGGTGCTGTGCTTCTGGTAATGCAGCCTACGTTTATGTGCTTTTTTGACAACTGCATCAGTACTCATTCTGAGCATGCAGCCAACTCATACCTCCTTTCCACATGCACTACTATGCACCCCACGTCTCCCCTGGCTTGTCCTGGTTCGATGGGTTTTTCTAATCGAAGTGTGGGACTTTATCTTTGCTTTTATTAAATATTACCCTAATAAATTTGGCTCGCCACTTCTGATCATCTTGGATCTTCGTTCTGTCATTCTCATGTTTCCTAGTCCTACCAGCAGCCGACTTTCTACAAAGCTAACTAGTGTGCCACTTCCGTGTCTTCATTTAGGCTGTTCGTAAAAGTGTTGCACAGGGCTGAGCCTAGGGCTGAGTTTTAGAGCAGAGCACTAGAGACAGCCCTCCTAGCATGACGCGGTTCCATAGTCCAGTTACTATGGCTGTATAACAAGCCACCCCAAAACTTAGTGGCTTAAAACAACAATAGTCACTTAATATCTCTCACGGTTCTGGGGATCAGGAATTTGGGAGAAGCTCAGCTAGGCAGTTCTGGCCTGGACTATCCCACAAAGCTGCAGTCAGATGTCGGCTGCAGCTGCACTCAGCTGAAAGCTTGAGGTCCATGTCTGAGGTGGCTCCCTCCCATAACTGGCAGGTGGCCTCAGTTCTCCCCACCGGCCACCCAGCGTTGCTGCTTGAGCGTCCTCATCACACGGCGACTGGCCTCCACCACAGCCAGCGATACGGAGGCCAAATAGAACCTGCAATGCTTCTGTGTCCTGGCTTTGGAAGTCACACACTGTCACTTCCACTTTATTATACTGGTCACACAGGGCCAGCCCCGAATTAATGTGGGAGGGGACGTACAGGGGTGTGAACACCAGAGGATGGGGACCGTTGGGGGGCATCTTGGAGGCTAGTGTCAACATTCCCTTCATTAAACTGACCCTTGGAGAATGGCCAGGCCTCCAGTCTGTCTAACTGTATCACCGTGGAGTGCCTGTCCCCTTACATGGGGACACCATGTAAGTACCTTGCTAAGTCCTGCTGTCAGTTGTCTGCAGAATTCCTCTGAAGCATTCATGCAATGCCCCTGCATGAGCATGTGGTCTAATTTTTATAGAACAGCCTCCAGTTAGTCCAGGAGGGTTCTCATGTCACCCCTCCGTGTCTCTCCTCACAGGTCCTTCAACTGTTCCCCTGGGATTTTGCTTCTGGACTCCTTGCTTTCTGGAAACCTCTGTTTCCCTCTAAAATGCAATGCCCAGTATTGGATGCACAAGCCCAGCTGTGGACTGAGCAGGGAGCACCCAGACGACTGTTCTCTCTCACCATTTGGAAATTCTACTCCTACTGCTGTGGCCAAAGATTTTTGGCTTTCAGAGCTACATCACACTCTTGGTTGATACTAAAACTTGCAGACGATCAAAACTATCAGTCCATTTTCATGCTGGCCACCATGAAAGGGATTCCTGTCTAGCTCACGCAACAAAACCAAGCTGAGGAGCGAGGAGACGCTCTGTGTGTTCAATGGCGTCGGATACGAATCCCAGTTCTGGCATGGGGAGCTTGGGCCAGTTTCCTAACCTCTCTGGTCTTGGTTTTCACGTCTGTAAAATGGAGCTACCACATGGAATTGCTGTGAGAATTAAAATAAGACATGGAATGTCAGCACCTAGCAAATGACCTGGCTCAAGGTGCAAGGATGGTTCATTTTCTTCCCTCCCCGCCACTGCAATTTGGTGCCCTTGAGTAAGTACATTCTCTTCTGTGTTTGTAAAAGTAGCTAAAAATACCCACCACATGGGAGTGTGACCATGACAAATATTATATGTAATAAGTATAGAGAACATTGTGATCCTTTTTGGGAGCAAAGGGCCATAGAAACATGGTGTGGAAAAGCTTCCTTACAGCAGAACTGGGCCAGAGAGCAGAGTCTACTGAGAACTAGTGGAACATTTGAAAAGTGCCGCTTTATTACTTTAACACTGTACAAGTGACAAACTAAGAGGGAAATGTTCTAATAAAGAACGTGGGGTAAGTTAATGAAACACTTACAGCCCCTACAGGTCCGTGTGGGACAATGACGTACTACACAGGGAAGTGCCGCCTCACTGAAGACACAGAAATGGAAGGGCATGTTTAAGGAAACTCATTTCTCAAAGCTTCAGATTGAATTTTTTTTCTGAATCCGCAGCAGATTCTTATTTTCAGTAAAACCCTGCCATTTATAAAAGAAGAGAACTCGTGGCAAGCATTTGACTCATTGCTCACTGGTGTGTTTATCGTTGGGAATACTCAGTGAGTGACACCGAGTGGGGTGTTACCGTGTTGATTTATATCATCGTCATCATCATTGTCACCATCAAAAACAACATTCTCCAAACAGGTCTGGGATAAGAGCAGAGGTAGGAGGATTTAGGCTTCGCAGTGCCTGAAGCATGCCCTTCCCCGGGCAGCGCCGGCCCCGAGGCCCTTGGGGGACTCTCACCTTCTCTCGCCCCACCCCAGATCCTAAGGGGCTGCCTCCCACACCCCGACCCGAGCAGGCTCTTTGTGTTGTCCCTTATCCAGCCATCAGAGTCTCCGGGGACCGGCCACTTAGCCTTTGTCACATTGGCCTTGACATTTTTATTTTATTTCAGGGATAAACATTGGATTATTCTGAAAAATTGTTAACGAGACTTCCACACACCGTGATACAGATACCGAGTACGCACTTATAAAATGAGCAAAAATGGTGTCCCAAAAGCCTTTGCTAGAAATGACATAGGAGAGGTAGGGGCAGCAACTCCATGGCTTAAAGATGACGTGCTGAGACATGACCTTTCTCCACAAAACTTGGCACTCTTTTCATATTACGGTGCCGGGGAATAGTTTTCTTGACATTTAGCTGTTGTTGTATTTGTTTTTTTAGTGAGAATTCCTTTAAGGGAAGAAAATGCAGATTAATGAGAAAACAATATTTAACTGGGTTACCTTTCATTCTTAGGACATTTACTTGTTAGTATGACAGTCTTGAAATAGTCATTTAAAAACAGGCATTACCAAAATGCTGAGAGTACTCTGTCTGGTCTCAAATTCTCAAGTTCAGAAAAATGGAATGTCGGTTCCTTCATGGACTAGCAGGGCCTCATCATCGCGGTAATATTTATTTACTTATTTATTGTGGTAAAATATAGATAACATGAAATTCATCATTTAAATCATTTTAAGAGTGCAGTTCAGTGTCGTTAAGTATGTTTGCATTGTTGTGCAACCATCACCACCACCCATTTCTAGAACTTTTTTCCTTTTCCCAAACTAAAACTCTGTACCTATTAAACAAAAACTCCTCATTCCCTCCTCCCCTGGCCCCTGGAAACCACCATTCTACTTTCTGTCTCTATGAATTTAACTACTCTAGGTACTTCATGTAAGCGAATCATACGATATTTGTCTGTTTGTGTTTGGTTTATTTATTTAGCATAATGTCTTCAAGATTTATCCATGTTGCAGCATGTGTCAGGATTTTCTTCCTTTTAGGGTACTGAGCACTTACTATATGCCAGGTCCTGTGCTACCTGCTTCAATAAACCTCGCATTGACCATATGAGGTAGGGACTCTTGTTAGCTCCATTTCGGTGATGAAGAAACTGAGGACAGGAAAGCTTAGTAAGCTGCCCAGGTTCACATAGTTGCTGCAGGGTAGAACCAGGGATCTAACCCAGGCTACCTGGCTCCAGAGGTACTTTAAAATTTCCAAAATAGCAACCATTCACTGGGCACTTACTATGTGCTGGGTACTAAGCTAGGTACTGTACCAACATTTTCCCTTCCCTTCCTTTATTAATATATAATGTACATAAAACACATCTGAAATGTACAGCTTGATGTATTTTTTATGTACAGAAACACCATTGTAATCACAACCCAGACTAGGGTGTAGAACATTTGCAGCTCATTAGAAGGCTACCTTGCACCCCTCTGGTCATACCCCTCCCTGCCCAGGGAGAGCACTATTCTGACCTGGCTGCTGGATCAGTTTTGTCTGTTTTTGAACTTGATATAACCGTTATCTCCCCGTGTTTACTCCTCCTTCTGCCATGCTTCACTCAAGTTGGGAGCAAACCGGACAGTGCATGTCCCATCCAAAGGGGCAGCCAATACCCAGCTCCCGCTAAATGTCGCCATTCTGGAACTCAGCCTCTTTGTTGTTAAGTCGTGTTGTTTCTGTAGTAGTAGTAGTGATGGTAGTGGTAGTGGTGGTGGTGGTAGTAGCAGTTGTTGTTGTTTTCCTTGAGAAGCCAAATACCTAGATTTTTATGCACAATCAAATGATGACTAATTAAAAATTTAAAGTACGGCCAGGCGTGGTAGCCCACGCCTGTAATCCCAGCACTTTGGGAGACTGAGGTGGAAGGATCACTTGAGGCCAGGAGTTCTAGACCAGCCTGAGCAACATAGTGAGAGCCCATCTGTACAAAAAATTTTAAAAAATTAGCCAGGCATCGTGGCACATACCTGTAGTCCTAGCTACCCGGGAGGCTGAGGTGGGAGGATGGCTTGAGCCCAGGAGTTCCAGGCTGCAGGGAGCTATGATCGTGTACTACAGCCTGGATGACAGAGTGAGACCCTATCTCAAAAAAAATTTTTTTTTAAAATATGTATGTATCAACACAGTGCAGGGTACATAAATACATTTACAGGTGCTGGGATGATATTACGGTGATGGCAGTGGGAATGGACAGGAATCAAGGGTGGCCTTAACCTTCTGAACCTGAATGATTGGGAGATGCGGAGTTCCTGTGACAGCAACAGGGAAGATGGGAGCAGGGAAGTGCCTGCTTGGGGAGAAAAGACAGTGAGTTTTGTTGTAGAAAAATTGGATTTTCAGAGGTGGAGGGACATCCAGGGAGAGGGCAACAGGCAGAGAGAATGTGGGTGCAGAGTTCGGGGCAATGATCAGCCTGGTATAAGAACAAGGAGCATTAAATTCTGTTCAGCAAATGCTCAAATATATTTTAATTGCACACTGTAATTAAGGGAGAAAATAGGAGAGGCAGAAAAGCTGGAGAAAAAGAAGCTGTTGGACAGAAATGTAAGGATAGTAAGAGAAACAGAGAGAGACCCAGAAACATGGGGAAGGAATGCCAGAGACCCTCACACACCCAAGGAAAAGCAACGCATATGAGGAGGTTCTGGAGAAAAAGAAATGTAGACATCGTCAAAAGATGAACTTTCCTCAGACAAAGAGTTAGAGTTAAACTGCACGACAACTGCATCTTGTGGCTCTTAGGACTTGACAGCCAATGAATTTTTGAAACTGTTGCAATTTTGCAGCTATAGGCCTCTGCGAGGCTCTAGCTTCTTGGCATTTACTCCCAGACCCGGGAAATGAGATAAACAACTATGATCTTGGGGATTGGGTCCACCTGCAAGTCCCACATCAGGTCAGAAGTCCGGCCCTTAGAAGTCACCCCAGCCCTTCCAAGATCCCCAGCTTAAAAAAGGCTTCACATAGTCTGGGCTAGACCCTACAGAGCTGTCGGTGCCAGTTCAACCTTTGAAGGATGTAGAAAGGGAGAGGAGAGCCTTGATGAAATTCATTCAGCTGTAGGGGGAGGTCACCTTTCTTCCTATTTCACACAGCTGAAGGGTTAGCACCAGTGAGTCCTACTGTAGTGTCCACAGAGTAAAATCCCCCGCCAGGTCTCAGTTGTGTGTGTGTTAAAGAAGAGTGGGCCTACGGCTAGCTATCAAAGGGACACTTACAATGTAATTAGGAAGCAGAAAGTTGACAAATTAGAGTGACTTAAGGCCTTAACGTGCAAATACGTATGCATGAGAAAATGAATACTCAGCGAAACTCACCGATCGAGAGGAGCTAGATGACAGATGCAGAGCGGAGAATGGCTAATCAGGGGCTGATCAGGCAAGGCAAGGAGAGCAAGACAAGTCTTTGAATTCACTGGGAGATACATGAAGAGAAATTACACTGGGAGGACAGAAGGGGTTCCTCCCAAAGCACCCCCAGCCTGAAAATCAGTCGTTCCCTGTGCCCAGGTGAGCTGGGTCTCACTCCCTGTGCAGATCTCACACGTGGGCATTTTCTCCCCATCCTTGGCCCCTCTGCCTGCCTCGGAAACGCGGCTTTTCCAGCGTCAAAAGCCAGAACACAAGGCACCTATTCACCCTGCTGGGTTTGAAATTCTCCTCCGAAATTCCTTTAACTGCAACGCCTTCTCCCAAGTACACTGTGCATCTTTTCAAATTTCAGACATAAACAGCGGCGTGGCCCCGCCTGGCAACCCCCTCTCACTCTCCTGATAAAAATAGAAAGGGCTGAGGTGGGGAAAGCCGTGGGCACAGTGCGGGTTTTGTAGATCAGCTGTTTGCACGGGTGTTCCCGACCCTCTCTGCCTATTTTGGGGAGGGGTGTCTCTGGGGGGAGCTTCGAGCTGGATTCTCGGGGGATTTGTCATCCCTGGCACCTCGGCCCCTTCCATTCTGGACCCAAGACACAACTCTGTGGTTGTGTGTTTAACTCCGTGTCCCAGGGAGAAACACGTTTACCTGTGGTTACTGGCGTGGGTGTCAATTCAGTGGTTGTGGGGGAAGGAAGGAGCACGGGGGCGTGCATTTGCACGTGCTGTTGGCATGAAAACCTTTGCTGGACACCCAGCTGCACGTGGCGGAGTCCCGGGTGTGGTGTGGGTTAAGATCAAGACAGGCGCCATGACCCGCTCGAGCTCGAAGGGCTTTTGGAGGCAACCAGGCAGGTCGCTGAGCTAGGGCTGATGAGGGCTGTTCTAGTCTCAGCTTGGGCCTCAGTTTCCTCCTCAGTAAAAGGGGAATTGCAATACCCCCACTGAAAGATATGAGATGGATCCTGTCGCCTCTCTGCGTACGACCACCCTGCGGCTGGGGGTTGCCCTAGCGCACCGTGGCCAATAGGGCTGAGTGGCCTGGCCCTGCCGGCCTCCCTCCCCTCACCTCCTCCATGTCCCCCCAGGCCTCCCTCACGTCCTCTTGCTCTTTATGTGATAGCTCTGTGTTGTGCTTTAAATATCAGCGAGGCCTTCCGTGACCATGCCCACCCCTTCTCTGCCCCGGTCAACCTCCGTTAGCACCTCACCCTTCCCTCCTAGCCCAGACCACGGCTCGCCAGTCACTTGTTCAGTGCTCACCTCCCTCCCCTGCCAGACCATGAGCTCCATGAGGGCAGGGACACATGTCCCCAGGTCCTGTCACGGTGTCTGACACATGCAGTCCCTCGATGAATATTTATTTGTTGAGCGAATGAATAGGTCTATTTTGTTCTCCTTTGTACGCCCTGTGTCTGGCACATTTAGATGCTCTGCAAGTGGATCATAATAACTCACATGCATTGGGCACAGTGTGCTGCGTGCTGGGCATTGATCTAGCATATACTTTATGTCTTGTAACTCACTCAGTAGCCATAGTGACCTGATGGTTTGTTAATATCCATCACGAATTATTCCTGTTTTGCAAAAAAGGGAGACAGAGGTCCAGAGAGGTTAAGCACCTTGCCCAAGGTCGCACAGCTAGTGGTTGGCAGAGCTGAGATTCAGTTACAGACGGTTTGGTTCCAGAGCCTGCACCTTTAACCCTTCACCAGCCTGCATGAGTGAAGGACAATGACTAGCTTATTGCAGAGGTTCATAATCGTTCATTCATTCCTTCTCTCCTCCCTACCCACCTGACTTGAAAGGATGAAATTTGGTCTATGAGATGTAATAAAGTATATAAGCAGATATGGGAATGGCTGGGGAACTCAGGGAGCTTAAGGGTAGACAGATGCGGTGTCGGTGGTGATTAGCCAACTTCTATCCATCAGGAGACATTCCTGGGACAGAAGGGTGCTTGCCAGGCTGTGGCCTGTGGCTTGAGCTGACAAGGGCTGGGAGCAGAGGAAGAAGACTAGAAGCTACGTCCCCCATGAGACGAGATAACAAGCTAGAGAATTGGTGGGAGAACTGGAGTCACACCAGGACTCACTGGGACGTGAGGTGAAGATGGGGCCCCAGTGGCGACTTCAGGTGGGAGCTCTCTGTGAGCTTCGTGAGGTCAGGGACGCATGTCCCCAGCTCCCATCTCTCCATGCCAAAGAGAAACCCACAGGTGGAGCTCTCTGTGGCTCAGGAGAAAGGAAGAGGCAAAGTCTGCCTTTAGTCAAAGCACGTGAGACGTGCTAGAGCTCTGGAGTCTGAGGCCAGACATCAGCTTATGTAGCACGGCTCAATCCTGGTGTTTGGTGGACAGCCTGGGCTTTGCCACCTGTCGCAGCCTAACCATGCACCGGAATCTGCTGGATCCTGAAGGGCTGGCATCTCAGGCTCAGGGACAAAGATCGTCCACTCAGAGTCTCCAAGCTGGGCAGGCTTCTGAGGCCCCTTTCTCTCTTGCTGTGTTAGGACTGAGGCAGTAGCTTGGACCCGCAGTCAGAAGTGGATGGCAGGGAAATGAGGTTGTAGGGGTCCCCAGGAGTAGGTGATACTGAATATGTGCAGCTCCAGTTGGCCTTTGACCCCTGTCCTGTTTCAGTCAGGACAGGCTGGTTTATGCTGCAGTGACAACAGTCCCCAAATTCCAGTGACTGAAAATAACAAAGATTTCATTCTTGCCCATGCTCATGGCCAAGGGGAAAGGCTGGGAGCTTTGCACGAGGTCAGTATCATCCTCACTCCAGGACAGTCTGACTGGCGCAGCCACCATCTGGAACACGGCTGGTTGCCACAGCAGAGGGAAGAGAGGTCTGGAGGGTCATGCACCAGCAATTAAATGCTCCAGCCCAGAGGTGGCACGTGTCACTCCCAGTTACAATTCATTGGCTAGAACTAGTCAAATGACCTCATCCAACTACAGCTGGAGGAACAGTGCAATCCTGAGTGTCAGGAGGGTGAAAAGCTGACATAGCTGTGAACAGCCTTAACTGCTGTCTCTCGGCAGTCTCCAGGGGTGGGGTAAGGTTTGGGCTCCACTTGGCTATTTCAGTCACTGGGCTCCCTTTCTTAGGGGTCTGAATGTTTCCCAGAGTAAGTGAGGGTCATAATGGTGTACGGAGGGCCCTGATGGACCCCCGGGAGGTCCCTGCTGCCAGAATAGCCACACACTCTGCTGGACATTTGGCGTGCTCCATGTCGTGCCCCGTTGGCCCATGGGCTAGGCCTACTCTTCTGGAGAGAGGAGAGGCCAGCCTGCTGCCTGTGCTGCTGCTCACCAGGGCCCCACTTAGGACATGTTCTAGGTCTAAGTCTGTGACACAAGGTGGTGGCTCAGGGTGCTTGCCAGGGTGAGGTCTCCTCTTAGGCCCAAGGCCGTGAGCTCCTCTTCCCCTGGCTTTATTCCTGTCTCCTGGGACCAGGTATCGGAGGCCGCTGAACTCTCCAAAAGGTGGAGGCATCACCAGGAGTTGGCTGTGGCCCAGCAGGCTGCAGACTTCCCATCCTGGGACCCCTCCCAGGCTTAGCTGCCCAGCGGGCCAGTGGGAGCTCTGCTCACTCCATGAGGATGGGTACAGGCAGAGTGGAGTATCTCGTGGGTGAGCACAAAGAAGCTGGCGGCATAGCTGGAGCGCACAGCGTTCAACTTTCCTGGTCATGGCCTGTCCCTGGCTCCGGGAAGCCTGCCCTTCCTCACTCTGCAAGGAAGGGAGGGGTGGTGGCGGGGAGCAGCTCACCAGCTTATTGGGAGATGGGGAGGAAGAAGGCTAAGAACTTCCAAGCTGTCTCCCTTTTGCCATGCACACAGCACCAAACCCAGGGATTTGTGCTGGGACCAGGGTCTTAGAAGCTTTAAATTACTTCTTTTTTTGGTCCAGAGAGGCCCTGGGGCCGTGGCCTGGGTTAATCCCTGAGAGTCCAGGATTTGAGTAACGGAGGCCTCGGAAGAGCTAGGGATGGGGAGTGGGGGTGGGCTCGGAAGCTAGGTCGTAGGAGGAGGCCTGACCACCCACGGCACGCCCCTGCTGCAGGAGGGCCCACCTGAAAAGCCCCTGGGGTTTCATGGGAAGCTAGAGTTAGAAGAGATGCAGGAAGGGACCAAGGAGTCAGGTCAGGGAGGTTGAGCCCTTGGAAAGTTCTGGCTGGAACTGTAGATTGGGACATGGGGACAAGCAAATGGGCTCTTTACAGGAGGGGCCTCCCCAGCGTGTCTGACTAAAGGCCAAGTGTCGTTGTTGGGGTTTTGCTGATGAAGAGTTTAGGGAAAGGACTGGCATGATGGCTTATGGCCCAGCTTGGGCAAAAGACAGGAAGACAGGAGGCAGGGAAGAATGCCTGGTGGGCCATCCCGAGAGGGTGGATTCGGGTAGAGAGGGAGGGACAGAGGGTCCGGGGTGGACCAATGGGATGTGAGCAGGAGGCAGCTCGTGTCGACCTTTCCACGTGTCAAAATCCAGCTCCAACGTCAGGGCCCAGCTCAAACACTATCCCATCCAGACAGCTTTTACCAATCTCTGGGATAATAGTTCATCTTCCTCTGTGATTCTGTACCCATCAGTTCTTGTCATAGCTGCCTTGGGCTGGGGTGAGTTATGGGTGTGAGTCTCCCAACAGCCTGAGCCCACAGTGGGCAGGACCTCACTGCAGGACATTCCCGCCTCCGGACCTGCCACTCGAGTCTTTGTGGAACCAAAGGGAAGGCAGTGGGATATGGCGAGTCCTTTTGCCAGCTTCCAGGGTGCTCTTTCTCCATGAGGTTCCAGGACCACCTGCAGTCCAGGCACTTGGGCTGTTTGTTTAAAATGCACCCTAGACCTTCCAAATAGGACTTGCCAAGATTTCTCCCCCAAATCTACCTTCTTTTTGCTCTCTTTTAAAATGAAGTCTATTTGTGTGTAACAAAATACACCCATTGTAAGGGTGCGCTTTGATCAGTTTACACAGCCATGTAACCATCACTGCCATCATGACATAGAGCATTTCCTTCCCACTAGAAGGTTCCCTCGTGCCTCCTTGCAGTCAATCACCTCCCTCTCCTTGGCCCCAGGCAACCACTGCTTCCTGAAACTGCAGATGAGCTTTATTCCTTCTAGAATTTCAGATAAATGGAATCATGTACTGTAGTGAGTTGAATGGTGGCCCAAAATATATCATGTCCTAATCCTGGGAACCTGTAAATGTTACCTCTATTTGGAAAAAGTGTCTTTGCAGATGAAATTAAGTTAAAGATTTTGAGATGAGGCGATAATTCTGGGTTATCCAGGTGGGCCCTAAATGTCTTTGTAAGAGAGAGGTGGAGGGAGGGTAAAGCCCTACACACACAGAGGATACGGCTGTGTAAAGACAGAGGTGGAGATTGGAATGACGCAGGTGCGCCCACAAGCCAAGGAATGCCGGCAGCCACCGGCAGCTGGAAGAGGCAGGGAACAGATTCTCCCCAGAGCCTCCAAGGGGAGGGCGGCCCTGCTGACACCTTGATTTCAGACTTCTGGCCCCAGAACTGGGGAGAATACATGTCTGTGGTTTTAAGCCAACAATCTTGTGGCAATTTGTTATGGCAGCCATGGGAGACTACTGCATGCAGCATGCATGTACTGTATTTTCTGTGTCTAATTTCACTTGCTCAGCTTGGTTTGAATATGCTTCCATATTATTTGTATCCATAGTTCATTTTTTATATTGAGCAGTATTTTATTGTATGGATATTCACAATTTATTTATTCATTTCACCTATTGGTGGGTATTTGAATTGTGTCCTGATTCAGGCCATTATCAATAAAGCTGTTACGAACGTGTGTGCGTGTGTGTTTTATTTCTCTTTGGTAATTGTTGGGTTATATGACAAGTATTTGTTTAATTTAGTAGTTTAATAACAAACCATCAAGTTGTTTTCCAAAGTGGTTGTACCATTTTGCATTCCCAGTTACTTGACATTCTCAGCAACACCTGACTTTGTCTTTTAAAGTTTGGTTATTTAAATGAACATATAGAGGTGCTTCACTGTGGTTTTAATTTGTTTTTTTCCTAATGACTAATGATGTTGAGCCTTTTTTGGTGAGCTTTCCGGCCATTTGTATATCTTCTTTTTGAAATGTCTCTTCAAATCTTTTGCTTACTGTGTGCCTGTGTGTTGGGGGTGGAGGTTGGTTTATCTTTTTATTGACCTTTAAGAGCTCTTATATATTCTGGGGACAAATCCTTTGTTGAATATGAATATGGCAATGTTTTCTCTGAGTCTGTGGCATTCCTATTTATTTCCTTAACGGTGAATTTTAAAGAGCAGAACTCTTTAATTCCGATAACGTGCAGATTTTCATTTATTCCTCTGTATAGTTAGTGGGTTTTTTTGTCCTACATAGGAAATCAAGGTCACAAAGATTTATTTTTGTGACATCAATGTCACAAAGATTTTTTTATGTGGGACATCAAGGTCACAAAGATTTTCTTCTGTTTGTTTTCTTTGAGAAGTTTTATAGTTTTACTTTTATGTTTAGGTATGTGATTCATTTTCATTTGCTTTTTGTGTGTGGGTGGTGTGAGGTAAGAGTTAAGGTTCTTTTTATTTTCCTTATAGATATTCAGTTTTCCATCACCACCTATTGAACAAATTAGCTTTTACTCCATTGGATTGCCTTGGCACCTTTGTTGAAAATAAAAATGTAGGTCTATTTTTGGACTCTATTTTGCTCTATTAATCTCTATCCTTACACCAATAACACACTGTCATGATTGTTGTAGTTTTGTATTTTATAGTTTATCTTAAAACACTTAGGGCAAGGTGCTCTTTTTCAAAAATTATTTTGGTTATTCTTGGTCATTTATCTTTCCATATAAATTGAAAAATCATTTCTATAAAATGCCTTCTGTGGTTTTGATTTGGATTGAGTTGAACACATTTGGGAGGAATCGACATTTTAACAATATTAACTATTCCCATCCATGAATATGGTATATCTCTCCATTTATTTAGTTTTTCTTTAATTTTTCTTAGCAGTGTTTCGCAGTTTTCAGAATACAGGTGTATTGTAAGACCTACAATTTCAAATGTTGCTTTGACATCTTTGAGCCTCATAGGGCCCCAGAGTCTTAACCATGAGTTCTCCTGCTCTCACCAACTATGCTGCCTACCCAGCAGGAAAGCCTCCTCACCTGGCCAGGTTTCCTATCAGCTAGACCAGCTGCTCTGTACCAGGTCCTCAGCCTGACAGCCTTCAGTTCCCTGCCAGCCTGTGGAATTATTCAAACAAACCAATCACATCCTCTTATGTGAACCAGGGGGCACCTCATCCTCTTGTTACTACCTGGCACTCACAACCCCTGCTGGTTCTCTCTGTTCCAAAGTGCAACCCCTGCATAGCCCTGCAAGGCATGTGATATCCTTCTCCCCCTGGGCTGGGAGTCTGTGTGACTAATGAACTGCCTCTGGCACCCACCATCCTACTTTCTCTATGAATTTGACTACTCTAGGTATTTCATGTTCATCCATATGTAGCACATGTCAGAATTCCCTTCCTTTTTAAGGCTGAATAACATTTAATTGCATGTGTACACCACCTTTTATTTATCCACTCATCTGTCAATCAGTCATATTTTTTGATGCTATTGTATGGTATTTCTTTTTAGATTTCTCTTTGCAAATGATCTGTTTCTCAGGTCTGCATTTTTACCAAGCACCTCTGGGGATTCTTATGCCTGCTAAAAGTATGAGAACCTTTGATTGCAGAGCAGTGGTTCTTATCAGGAATACGAATAATAGCCACCAATGCCAGAGCCCCATTTCCAGAAGTCCTGATTTAAAGGGTATGGATTAAGTTCCTAGATTTGTGAATTTTGAAAACAAAAATAACTTCCCCAGACCTGTTGATTCTTTGCTTAAGAACAGCAGATATATCCCCTTTTCCATTCATGTGGTCATTAGACACGCAATGACGAACTCTTCTGCCGGGCTCTGGGATACCACAGTGAACAGGGATTGGTAGAGGCTGGTAGATAAGCCAACATGTTATTGCAGTCCATGTGTAGGGTGCAGATGGGGGTTGACAGTGCTTTGGGGGCACAGTGGGTAAGTCTTGCAGTCCTGGGTGTCACTATGGCTGCTGCAGGAACTTAAGGGTACCTCTCTTTGTTCTTGAAAAGTCCCCATGAGACCTGGCTACACTCCCATGCTGGCTAGACTTTGAGCATGGGGCTCCTTCTTGAGGTTAAGACTGCATGTCAAGTCCCTCCAGTTGTGGACTTTCTGGCTTTGTCTTGGGATGGCCACATCACACTGTCTCCAATGCTCTGTCCTTAGTGGAAAGTTTTAGTCTCTGGAGGCACAGAGAGAAGGCAGCTCTGTTGCCTCTGCTGGAGTTCAATGACCGCTGAGCTGTTCACATAACTTGGTCTCAGTCCACCCTGCCCTGTTTGTTTGCCGTCTGGGTTGCTTCTTCTCATAGGATTGACTGTCCCTCATGCCCAATTGCACACCACACCTGAAGTCCTTTGGCCTTTCTTCCCTGCCCTCCTCCACCTGATCAGTGCTTCTGGGAATGCTGATTGCTCACAGTCCTGCCCGATTGCTCAAAATGTGCAAACCCAGCTCCATAGCTGAGGGACCTGGGCCCGGAAAGTGTTAACCCAGCTCAGCTTTATAGGGTTTTCTTTCTGGCCTGGGCTAGAGCCTCGCAGTTCTGTAAGGAGAGGGGAGCCTGTTTGTTGTCATCCTCCAGAATGGACCAGAGACCCCTGCAACTGGCTATTGCCCGTGAAAGTGGGCGTAGTTCAGATGTTGGGGGAGGCAGCCGCTCCCCCTCAAAAATTGCCTTGAAGCAGCAGCCGTCAGCCCTGGCTGCACATGAGCACCACCTGTAGAACTTCTAGAGCCCCTGATGTCCAAGCTGTGCTCCAGACCAGTAGAACCAAAATCTCTAGAGGTGGCAACCAGGCCACAGAGTTTTGTGATCCCAGGTGATTTCCACACAGCGCTAAGTTTGAGAGCAACTGCTCTAAAGAGAACAACCCCAGTGTGGTGGGCTGAGGCAGAGTGGGAGGCTCTAAACTATCTTAGCCAATTTGCCTTCCTGGACAAAGCTTCTCTCTCTCTCTCTCTCTCCCTCTCTCTGTCTCTCTCTCTCTCTCTCTCTGATTAAAGTTATAGGGGCATCACCCTGCTTTCTTTACATTGGTATTTCAGCCCTGACTAACATTTTTCTGATTTTAGGTCCTAGGATCACCTTTGGATACAAAATATGCTCACTCGGGTTGGGGAACAGGATGCAGAGGGCATTCAATTTGTTTGCCACCATGTTTTCCATTGTCAGCATGCTGTCATGGTATTTCAGGCTTGGTGACACCAGTGGAGTAGGGAGGTACGTTGGACTGACTCAGGACAGCTGGTACTTCTGGGGCCGTCACTCTGGAGGCCTCTCCTGTACCCACCTCACGCATGCATGGCTGATTGTCACCTTGGGCTTGTAATTCTATGGGTCTGTGCCACCCCAGGGCTTCCTGGTCCAGGCAACCTGCTTTTGACCACAGCCACCTCCCTGTCAGCCCAGCTTGGGACCCTGTGCCTGCCACCCTTGTCGCGTTCCCTGCCTCTCCTGTCCTGCAGGCATCTCCTTTCCTCTTACTCAGCCTACAATAACACTTTTGCCAGCCCCCTAAACTCCTGCACTCCTCACATATTTCACAGAGAAATTTGAAGTTGTAAATTAAAATTGTGCACCTTCCGCGAGTGAGGACGCGTCCTCATTCATCCTCTCCTCTGCCTTCTCGTTACCGTCGCGGAGGCTCCGTCCTTCCCGCCGAGGCTAATCCTCCTCCTGCCCTGGGCACCCTCGCCTTCCCCTCCTGCGTCTTCTCAGAACCCCACGCTGATCATCTCTCCTCTCTTTGCTATATTTCGACCACCAGCTTTCACCTCCATCATTCTATCGAACGGGCCTGGCTGATGCTACCTGTAACTTTGGAGTCACTAAATCCGATGGATTTTTCACTCTTGGTTTGCTGGCCCTCTTGACCTCTCACAGCACGGGGCGTAGTTGTCCACTCCCTTGCTCGAATGCCACCCGCTCGGCTCTCCTGGTTTTGGTTCTAAGTCTCTGCCCACGCGTCCTTAGTCACCTCTGCAGACTCATTCTCTACTCACCAGCCATTAAACATGGCAGTCGCCTGAGCTGGGTCCCAGCTGCCTTTACCTTTCTGCTCGAAGCTGTTTGCATCCCGAGCCCTAATGATTACCAAGACCTAGATGTGGCACCTATTTCCTCTCTAGTCTAGATGTTTCTTTTGAACTGGAGGCTGCTTATGCTTTTTAACTGTGGTAACAAAAACTTACATCGAATTTGCCATCTTAGCCATTTCTGAATGTTCAGTTCAATAGTGTTAAGTATATTTGCATTGTTGTGCAACCAATCTCCAGAAGTTTTCATCTTGCAAAACTGAAACTCTGTACCCTTTAGACAACAACTTCTATTCCCCCTACCCTCCCAGCCCCTGGTAACCACTTTCTACTTTCCACCTCTGTGAATCTGACTGCTCATACAGCAGTCAGGTGCCTCATGTAAGTGGAATCACGCAGTGTGGGTCTTTTAGTGACTGAATAATTTCACTTAGCGTAATGTCCTCAAGGTTCATTCATGTTGTAGCATGTGTCAGGATTTCTTTCCTCTTGTGGCAGAATAGTATTCCATTACATATACGTATACATACACACAACATTTTGTCTATCCATCCATCAGCCAATGCTTGGTTTGCTTCCACCTCTTGGCTATTAAGAACAGTGTTGCTGTGAACACGGGTGTGCAGGTAACTCTTTGAAATCCTGCTTTCAATTCTTTTGGATGTATACCCAGAAGTGGACTTGCCAAATCACATGGTAATTCTATCTTTAATTTTTTTTATACCACCATTCTGTTTCCCACAGAAGCCACATTAGTTTATAGTCTCACTAACAGAGCATAAGGGGTCCAATTTCTCCACATCCTTGCCAACACTTGTTATTTTCCATTTTTTTTAATAGTACCTATCCTAATGGGTGTGAGGTGATATTTCATTGTAATTCAGATTTACATTTCCCTAATGATTAGTGATGTTAAGCATCTTTTCATATACTTGTTGGCCATTTGTATATCTTTTCTGGAGAAATACCTATTCAGGTCTTTGCCCATTTTTTTAAATATTGAGGACAGGTTAATCTTTTCCCATTTTTAAAAACTGGATTATCTTTTTGTTGTTGTTGCGTTGTAGGAGTTCTTTATATACTCTGGATATTAATCCCTTATCAGATATATGATTTGCAAACATTTTCTCCTATTCCATAGGTTGCCGTTTCACTCTGTTGACTGTATCCTCTAATGCACAGGAGTGTTAAATTCTGATGCGGTCGAATTTGTCTATTTTTACTTCTGTTGCCAATACTTTTGGTGTTGTATCCAGGCAATCCTTGTCAAATCCAGTGTCATGAGATTTTTTTCCTATTTTTTTCTTCTGAGAGTTTTATAGTTTCAGGTCTTAGGTTTAGTTCTTTGATCTATATTAATGTTTGTCTTTGGTGTAAGGTCCTCCTTAATTCCCTTGTATTTGGACATCCAGTTTTCCCATCTGCTGAAGAGTCTGTCCTTTCTCCATTGAATGGTCTTTGCACCTTTGTCGAAAATCACTTGACCATGTATTTGAGGGTTTATTTCTGGGCTCTCTATTCTGTTCGATTGGTCTGTATGTCTGTCTTTATTCCGGTTCCACACTGTTCGGATCACTATAGCTTTGTAATGAGTTCCTCCTTGTCCTTTCTAAAAACATTCAGTTTTTTGTAATAAGAAATCAAATTGATTTGCTGTCTAGAAGCATAAACCATAGAATACCAAGTGAATCAAGATGAACAGACAGAATTCATATCCTGTGTTTTTTTCACAGATATGTGTATATGTTTGTGTGTCTGTGTGTGAATGTGCTTTAAAGAGTCAACTATTCTATAAGCCTTAATATCCTTCCTTTCAATCAGATCCTGTCCCTTTTCATTTTCTGCTCCCCAGAGGCAACCACTTCAACTTTTTCTTTTTTCATTTGGAATTCAAATCTGTATACTTAAATAACATGTATACAGTGATACTTCTTGGTTTTTAAATTCTAGGTATTATCTGTTGAATTCTGACCGTGTTATAGATGAAGATTTAGCTCTCATCAAAGTCTCTTGATATGTGCACACTTTCTCTTGCACCTTGAGTGGATCTTCTACTCCATCGTGATCATTTAGAAAATATTGGCTGGGCTCGGTGGCTCACACCTGTAATCCTAGCACTCTGGGAGGCCAAGGCGGGAGGATTGCTTGAGCTCAGGAGTTCAAGACCAGCCTGAGCAAGAGCGAGAACCCGTCTCTACTAAAAAAAGAAATAAATTAGCTGGACAACCAAAAACATATATAGAAAAAATTAGCTGGGAATGGTGGCACATGCCTGTAGTCCCAGCTACCCGGGAGGCTGAGGCAGAAGGATCACTTGAGCCCAGGAGTTTGAGGTTGCTGTGAGCTAGGCTGACGCCACGGCACTCTAGCCCGGGCAACAGAGTGAGACTCTGTCTCAAAAAAAAAAAAAAAGAAAATATTGGCTCACTAAATGTGCACATCTTCCAAATGCTGATACATTTTATTATACAACATTAGAGGAATCACATTTGTTAATATCACCACTAAAAATCTTTATTGGAAGCTGCCACATTCGTGGTGTCAGACACAAGTTTTCCAAAATTCAAATTTTATTCCTTGAATTTTATTGCTTGAACTTTATTACTGGTCACAAATACTGTCAGTTGTTTTCCTTGAAATGACAGGCTCACTTTGTTCATTTTCAAGAAAATTTCTGCCAAATACCTAAGTTTGAATAACTATAGTCAGTCAATTGTTCTTTCACTTAAAAATGATGTTCTCTGCATAAAACGGCTAGTTTAGCTAGCAGCTTAATTGTACAAGTGCTTTTTCTCTAGATAACCATTGTACCTTGATGCAGCAGATATGCTTCATGCTTTCATGCTTTATATGTGCTGTTCATTTCATCACATAGGACATTAAAAAGTCATGTTAAAAAAATGACATGTTGGCCGGGCACGGTGGCTCACGCCTGTAATCCTAGCACTCTGGGAGGCCGAGGCGGGTGGATTGCTCAAGGTCAGGAGTTCGAGACGAGCCTGAGCAAGAGCGAGAACCCATCTCTACCAAAAATAGAAAGAAATTAATTGGACAGCTAAAAATATATAGAAAAAATTAGCCGGGCATGGTGGCACATGCCTGTAGTCCCAGCTACTCGAGAGGCTGAGGCAGTAGGATCGCTTGAGCCCAGGAGTTTGAGGTTGCTGTGAGCTAGGCTGATGCCACGGCACTCTAGCCTGGGCAACAGAGTGAGTGAGACTCTGTCTCAAAAAAAAAAAAAAAAAAAAATGACGTGTTTAAGTGTTTAGATTTAATCAAGTGAATGATTCTTACTGCTTCATTAAGGACATTCTAAAGTGAAATTTGCCTTTTATGTTTTCATTTATTTATTTACTGCGAGTGCACTGCAGGGAAGCATTCGTGAGTCCAGTGCGCCACTGCCTTGATGGTAAGGTTTCATCAGGTTCACCTACCATTGCTTTTGCCTCATTAGTGCAAATTATCAACACAGTTTGTTCTAGGATAAACGGTAAGATTCAAAAAAGTTCTTCAACACTTTGCGTATTTCAACACCACTTGTGCTTGTTGCCAAGCATGCACATAAAAGATCTTCTTTGATGATTCGTTAGTGCTGATATGAGACAAATACAAGCCAAACAGCCAATCCAGCCACATCTGTACATTTGTCCGCTTGTGAGGCAAGAGTACAATTCTGCCAACGAGAGATTAACTCACTCTTCATGTTCACGGCTAACTCTTTAAGTTGCCTTAACATTGGGAGGTGGTTGTGCTGCTATTTCTTTTACTGAGTTTTTATTCAGCAGGCATTCAGTAGCGTCTACTGTACAAGATTTTATTAATCTCTCAGTTAATGCAATTTGATTATTTACTATGTAAGATGCTTCTGTTACTTTTTAATTTCCAGCTTGAAAAACTATAACAAAATACTTGGGGCTTTTTAAGAGCTCATAACATCCATGTTTGAAATATTTAATTCCCTCTTCTTTAAACTCTGATCTTAAAATGGTACCCCAACTTAAATGGCCCCATCGGGGCTGGGACTAGGGTGCTTAGGACACGAGATTTAAGGAGACGCTCACTCTGCTGACCTTGAACTTGCACTTGCACAAAGCTGAGACTGATCCTCTTTCAATTTTGCACCCTACGGGGTGTGCTTGCCTCCCTCTAGGCCCTGGGCACCATGGGAAATGTTCTGCTGCATAAGCCAAAAGAAGGTAAATAACATCCAGTTGAGAGAGAGCTTGCTTTCATCATGTTTTTGGTTATTCTTTACAGTTTCTTCCAGTTTCTTAGGAGTAGATCCCTCCTAGCCATGAGTCATTGAACCCCCGTGACATATCACTTTCATCTTTTTCAGCATCTTCAAATTTAGGTGGCACAGCCGTGGGTTGAGAAAGCAAGTCTTCTAAGCACCCTTTTTAAAGCTAATGATCCATCCTTAAATGTAAGAAAATAAATATTAATATTATAAATCAAATTTCTTTTATTTTGGAGTAAGATGTGAAATCCTCAATAGGTATAGATTAAATTTAAAAATTCAGAAAAGCTTTTGAATATTTAACAAATAGTATTCAAAACAAGACAAACTGTGCTTCTCATGTTTCTGCACAGGTGCAAGGAAAACTTTGGAATTTCAAAACAATGATGTATTGGATGATAATAAAGTTACAGATTATAGCAAGTGTGACTGAACATAGCTAATAAGAGCATATCAAAGGTACTGAGACCAAACTGAGTTAATCTCTGAAAATGCGTGTATTTATATCCTAAGCTTACTTTCCTTAGAAAATTAAAGAAAACACAGACATACACAAGTACATTCCATAAGATGTCAGAGCAACATCATCACCTCATGTATCCTCTGGAAAATTCCATTGTCCATTCATGAGAGAATGAGCATGAAAAAAGCTTTATCATTATGAAAATAGATTTGATCTCACAAACGCACTGGAAGGGGTCCCTGGATCACATTTTGAGAACCACTGGTCTAAGATCATGTTAGTCCCTTTGCCAGTGATTGGTTAGGCATAGTCATGTGATACAATCCTGCCAGTGAGACGTGAGTAGAATTCTGCTAGGTGGTTTCTGGGAAGGTTTCCTAGCTCTTGAGAGAGAAATACAAGAGATAATCTCCAGGGCCAGGTGTGATGGCTCATGCCTGTAATCCTAGCATTCTGGGAGGCCGAGGCAGGAGGATCACTTGAGGTCAGGAGTTTGAGACCAGCCTGAGCAAGAGCAAGACCTCGTTTCTACTAAAAATAGAAAAAATTAGCTGTGCGTGGTGGCATGCACCTGTAGTCCCAGCTACTCAGGAGGCTGAGGCAGGAGGATCGTTCGAGCCCATGAGTTTGAGGTTGCAGTGAGCTATGATGCACTTCAGCCCAGGCAATAGACTGAGACCCTGTGTCAGATAAATAAATAAATAAATAAATAAATAAAGATAATCTCTTCTTCCACTGGACATTGTTGGAACTGGATGTAATGTCTGGAACTGTTACAGCCACCTCATGATCTTGAATTACCCTTGAGTCCTGTCTTCCTTTCACACTCCACAGCCAATGTGTTAGCAAATTCCATTAGCTCTACTGTTAAAATATATCCAACATCTGACTGCCTTCCACCACCCCCAGACTGCCACCCAGTCCAAGCCACCATCATTTCTCACTTGGGTTATTGCAATACTTTCCTAATGTTTCTGTTCCTCTTGCTCCCTGTATTATCCGTAGGGCAGCCAGGGCGAGTTGTTTAAAAAGAAATCCAGCTCATACCACTCTTTGTTCAAAACCTTCTAGTGGCTTTCCCTTTCTCGGGGTACAGGCTCAAGTCCCTACCATGACCACGAGGACCCACCTGACCTGGCTCCCAGCTACTTCTCCTTGTTGTTCTCCCCATTCCTCACTCATTCCATCTTCCCTGGTCTCCTTTTCCTCAAACAGGCCCAGCATGCTCCCGTCCCAAGGCCTTTGCCCTCGCATCTCCCTCTGTCTGCCATGCTCTTCCCCCAGATACCTGCATGGCTCGCTCCCTAGTTCTTTCAGGCCTTTGCTCAGATGTCTTCCCACCAACCCCCAGCCCCACCTGGGACTCTCTGTCACTGTCACCCTGCTTTATTTTTTCTCCATGGCATCTTTATCTTTGACATATTATATGGTCCTTTGTTTATGCCTCTCTCTCCCAACCACAATGCAGGCTCCACAAGGGCTATGTTTCGTTGAGGGTTGTAATCCCATCACCTGGAAAAGAGCTTGGCATGTAGTAGAGCTCATTAAATAAGAAGCCCAGAAAAAAAAAAAGTATATGGAAAAGAGAAAATAGTAATTAAGAATTTCATAGAATTAAAGAAAGAGGAAAAAACTTGGATTTTGAAAATTCATACAGTACCAAATGGGGCAGATTGACTCAAAACAAACAAAAAGCTAGGTGCATGACAGAAAAATTTCAGAACACCAAACACAAGAGAAAATTCTGGAAGTTTACAGAAAAAAATCAGATCATGGACAAATACAAGAATTACATTGACATCAGACTTCTCAAGAGGAGGAAGCAATGAGACATGGAAAACAAGCACTTGAAAACAACTTAGATTTGTCATGCTCTAAAACAGAAATTTTAAATAAAGGAAGAAAAATTGTTTATAATAATCAATAGCCAACTCTAGGTGATACCAGCATGGTAGGGTAGGGATGATGAGGGGATGTAGAGACCAGGAAGAGGTGAGTGGTTAGGGAAAGAAAGTTGATAGTAAAAAATGAATACAAGTTAGGGGAAACAATTAGAAGAATAAAAATAAAATATACAATTTTCAATCCAGCAGAAGAAAATCTGATTCATGCAATGGAAAGTAGAAAAGAGAGAGTAATGCATATAATAAACACAGTAAACACAAGGCTGAAATAAGTCCTAGTACACTAGTAATTAAAATAAACATAAATGAGGTAAATTGACTAATTGTATTAGATTACAAGCAGAACAAAAACAAAACAGGATCGAGCAGTATGTTGTCTTCTAGAGACTGTGGCAGATGCCACAACCCTTTCTTCCCTGTGGCTTTTCTCTATAGAGGGTGAAAACTTCTATTGTTACTTTCTTAGTCTCCATTACAGGTAGGGTGACCATGGGACCCAGTTCTGACACCTTAGACATCAGTGAAAGTATGTCTGACCAAACTAGCACAAAAAGCAATAGAATACTTCCATAGACCAGTAAAAATTAAAAGAAAATTAAAATAGTAATCAAAGACTTCCTTTCATGAAAAAGCCCTAGAACCAGATGATTATATCAAACTTTTAAGTGACAGATAATCCCTATCTTATACACATTCTCTGGGAAATAAGAATAAAATGAATAAAATGATTTCATGAGGTTGGCATAATCTTGATTCCAAAACTGATAAAGGACATCACAAGAAAAGAGAATTTTAGACCTGTTTCATTTATAAACATAGATGTGAAAATCCCAAATAAGATATCAATTGAACTAACCCAAATATGTATATTTTTAAAAAACAAAACATCATGATCAAGTAGAGTTTATTCTAGGAAATCCAGAATGATGCAACATCAGAAAAAAAGTCAGTGTAATTCACTAAAGGAGAAAAAGCACACTAAAGACAAAGAGACAATTGTATTCTATACAGAAATGGCTTTTGGTAACTAGTACACCTGTTTATGATTTAAAAAATTCTTGAAAATTAAGACTAGATGAAAACTTCCTTGATAAAGCTTATCTACCCAAAAATTTATACTTAAAGAGAAAGGCATTCCTTTTAATATAAGGAATAAGACAAATATGCTTAGCTTTTAACATAGCATTTGGGGTGTGGTCAATGTAATAAGACAAGAAAAATAAATAAGAGGCAGACCAATTAGAAGGAAGAGACAAGATTCCCTTTATTTATAAATAAGATGATCAATTATGTGAAAACCCAGCAGAATTTACAAACCTCTGGTTTTAATAAGAGAGTTTAGCAAATGTAGCAGATTCAAGTTCAACTTGAAAAAAATCAGTAACATTTCTATACTCCAGGAAAAAATCAACTAGAAAATAAAGTAAAATTTGCAATAGTAACAAAAATTTTAATGAAAACAATGCTCCAGATGTTTATAAATAAAATTTTGAAAATCAAATCAAGATCTTACATGAATACATTAGTAAAGACAAAGATAGCAACTATAATTTGTTATCCAGTTCATAGTGACTGTTGAGGACTTGAAATGTGGCTAGTTTGACTTGAAATGGTGCAAGTGTAAAATAAACACTGGATTTCAAAGACAGTACAACAAAAGGAAGTAAAAGATTTCATTAGTGTTTTTTATATAGATGATATGTTGGAATGACAGTGTTTTGAATATATTATGTTAAGTAAAATGTACTATTAAAATTAATTTCACCTGCTTATTTTTACTTTAAGAAAAAAGTAGCAACCAAAAATTTTACAATTACATACATAGCTTGCATTTTGCTATTGGACAGCGGTAGGCCATGATTTCTGGGATGAGATAACAACATTATAGTGATGTAAACCATCCTTTAATCTATATCCAGTGCAATTCCAGTCACAATCCTGGCAGGGGTGTTTTGGTTTTTTTTGGTTTTGTCCCCTGGAGGGAAACTTACAAAAATGGCAAAGAAAGGATATAAATGGGAAATTTAAGTGAAACCTAGCTAAGAATTTTCTGAAGAGTTACTTTACCTCAGTACCAATAAGAAAATTGATTAAACAAAAATGGCAACACCATTTTAAAATCAAAAGATTGGCAATCATAAGAAAGTTGGATAATATCAAGTCCTGGTGAGAGGTGAAGAAACAGGTACCTCGTACACTGTTGGTGAAACTGTCAACCAGTTACACGCATTCTGGAAACCAATCCAGAAGGACTTCGTGGAACCAAGTGAGTGTGTATCTCACGAATCAGCAATACAAATCCTGGGCATATAAGCCCAAGAATTTCTTGCAAAGATCCATAAAGGGACATGTATACAGATGTTCATTATTATATTATTTGTGTTATATAGATGTTCATCAGTATGTTATTTGTGGTAGCAAGGAGTCGGAGACAACCCGGGTATCCACCAGTGGGCAGTGGGTCAATGTAGCAGGTGCGTGTGCTGATCTGTTACGCAGTGGTCCTAGACGGAAGGGCTGTATGGCAACGCGGATCCACCCTCCAAACACAGGGCCAAAAGTAACAAGTTAGAAATAGAGTGAATCTCTAGCAATACTACGTACATAAATTAGAATCACATACATTCACCAAAGCACTATCTTTTCAAAGGCACAGAGGTAGAAGAATGTCTATTAAATACGTTGGAATGCAGCTGTCAGTGGAGAGGGGATGGGAGTGAAGATTCGGAAGAGGAGAAACGGAAATGAGAAAGTGGCGACGTATGAGCCGTGCACAGTCTTGTAATGATAAAGTCATGTCTAACGACGTATACTGCTTCCCTACTCTGGGGTACCTGAAACCCCCAAATACAATACAATGCAATGATAAAAATAAAGTAGCCAAGAGGTGAAAATGATGTGACTTGACCAGGAAAGAGTTCCTTGTCTTCCCGGGAAAGCTCAGGCAGCGCCCCACATGACTCCAGAGAACCCCACTTCGTGCACAGTGCGTTTTCCTGTGGCCTCGTGGAGAGCCAGGCCTGTGTGAGGCTGCTGTGAACCCGCGTGGAAAGTGCAGGACGAACTGAAGCCCACTCTTTCCTCCGAGGGGGCGGACGGCCTCCCGGCCGGAGGCTCCCTGGCCGCGGGCAGCTTGCGAAACACAGCCGGGCCTCTGTGCAGGCCGAGTCCCCCGCAGCCGCCAGCCCCGCGAGCCCGGCCGCGGAGAATGGGCTTCTCTGTGTGCGCTTGTTTGCTTTGGTTTCAGGCTAAAAAAAAAAATTATTTCACACATAATTAGGGTTGTGGCAGCGAGATTGTGTTCGAGGTGCTCTTACTGGAAATATCGGGAGAAGGGACAAGGGAGGGCTGTGTTCCTCTTCCAGCCCGCCGGAGGCGGGGAGGAGCCGCGGGCGATGGAGCGGCGCGGGCGGCGCGGCGAGGGCCGGGCTGGCCGGGAGGCGGCGGCCGCGTGCGGTGCGTGCGCGCGTGAGCGGGTGTGCGCGCGCGCCAGGGCCGTGCTGGGCCTGGGGGAGCGGGCCGCCTCTCCTTCCCCACCTCTTCCCCGTCTGTCCAGCTACCTGGGTGCTCCTAAAGAGAAAAGGTGAGGGAGCAGGTAGAGGGTGGAGAGGCCCAGGCCGAAGGAACGATGCCCCAGGAGAGAGCCACTGGCCACCTCCACCCCAACCTGCACGGTCCGCATGGGCTGGCCCGTGGGAGCAGCCCTAACCCAGGTGCCAGGTAACCTGAGTTGTAGTCCTGACTCCAAGTGTGTCCTGGCAGGTCTCTGAACTTTTCTGGGCCTCAGATGTCCTCTCCATGAGACTAGGGCTGGACCATCCAGCCTTTGGCAGAATGATAGCCCATGAAAAAATGTGTCCAAGGCACAGCAAATGCCATATCTCCCTCTTAGGGAGGCATAGTGCACATTGCATATTAAAGGTGGTGAGTCGTCCCGCAGTAAAATAAAACCCTGTTTACCTTGGAATTTGTGTTGCCAAGCACCTTCCAAAACATTTAATTACAGAGCTCCCCACCCCTTTTTTTCTATTTACATGGTATCTATTAACATCTAGTGTGTTCAGTTAGTGTTGCTGCATAATACACCATCCCAAAACTTAGTGGCATAAAACAACCATTTTATTATGCTCGTGAATTCTGTGGATTAGAAATCCAGACAGGACATGGCGGGATGGCTCACTGTGGGGCGTCCTCTGAAAAGCCTGGGGGTGGGAGCCGTCTTCATTCATGTGCCTGGCGGTTGATGCTGGCTGTGGTGGGACCTCAGCCAACGCTGTGAGCTGGAACACCTACATGTAGCCTGTCCATGCACCCTCCAGCTCAGCACCTTCAAAAGTAGCTGGACTTCTCACAGGGTGGGTCAGGGCTCCAAGGTGACTATTCCTAGAGACCCAGGCAGAAGCTCTATCTCCTTTTATGACTTGGTTTGAAGTGTCAAAGCTGCTTTAGAAAGAGCGCGTGGGAAGGAAGAGATTGTCATGGCCATCTTTGGAAAATGCCGTCTGCCACACTCTGAGAAATGGTGGGCTAAAGCTCCAAGGACTTTTAAGGACCTTTTGAAATCTGAAATTCCACCGGGACTTCATCCTATGAGTCCTGACCCCTACCACCTCTCTCACACTCAGGCCCAAACGGCTACCTCCAGGTCCCCCATGTTGCCCCCACCTGACTCCTCCCTGCCATGGCCCAGTAGAGCATCATGGGCTATCCAGAGCCTGCCAGGAGGTGTAAGTTTACCCAGGCCAATAGGACCCACCCGATTCTAAAATCCTTTGGGGTTGGCTGCTCATTCTTCCTTTCAAAGAAAGATTTCATTGCGAAGCTTTGGGAAGGCAGGATTGACCAACCCCTACTGGGAGATCCATCTCATGCCTGGTTTGGGGGAGCCATTTCTCCACGACCATTTGTGATAATAAATATATTAATACATCTGATCTTTTCCCTGGGTCCTGGCTCAGATCTCCTTGCAATTCCCCCAATAAGAGCACCTTTGGTATGCTAATAAGATGACTTTTGGCTGAAGGGCTCCAAGATAGCCTCAGGGTGGGGGCTGGTTGCCAGAAAGGCCAAGGCCTGATTGGAAGGTTAGAACTTTCATCTCTACCACCGCCAGGCTCCACTCCAGGGAGGGGAGAGGGGCTGGAGATTGAGTTCAGTCACCAGTGGCCAGTGATTTTTAATCACGCATGCTTATGCAATGAAACCACTGTAAAAACCCTTGGACACAAAACATTCTATGATAAAGACATCTGCACCCGAATGTTTATGGCAGCACAATTCACAATCGCAAGGATGTGGAAACAACCCAAGTGCCCGTCAATCCATGAGTGGATTAATAAAATTTGGTATATATTTACAATGGAATATTACTCAATCATAAGAAACGACAGTGATCTAGCACCTCTTACACTTTCTTGGATT
>RJWJ010019448.1:0-30256 GCA_004363605.1 Indri indri | reverse complement strand
TCCCATTTGCCCCTCCCTGACCTTCTGCCTAGAGTAGGAGTATGTACAGTTTTCCTTATTTGCCACAGTTATGTTCACTGTAGTCACAACTGTGGGAGACCTGAACATGCCGCCCCTAAATATGAAGAATTGTTGATCTGAAGACAATTAAGAAGAAGCTGATGCAGGAACGCTCTCTGCCCTCCTTCTATTTACCTAAAAGTAGGGCATAGGTTTATGACAAAAGGTATCTCATCCTTCTGTCTACCAGGGAGGACAAAGCTTAACCACTGAAGACAACTTAGGGCCCTTAGTGGCCTGAATATGGAATCTACTCGACAAACTGCTATTTATTTGCCTTTTCTCAAGTTGCCACCGCTAGAGACTCAAAGTCATTTTCCTTATTGTGTCACTTTTCTAAAAATGTACTGTTCTTTGATGAAGATGCTATATAAGCTGGAATTCAAAGCCACTACTTTGAGAACTACTCATTCCCTAGGTGTCTCCCTTGTATATATGAAATATACATGTTTGCCAGGTGCGGTGGTTCACATTTGTAATCCTAGCACTTTGAGAGGCCAAAGCAGGAGGATTGCTTGAGTCCAGGAGTTCGAGACCAGCCTGAACAAAAGCAAGACTCAGTCTCTACAAAAACTACAAAAATTACCTGGGCATGGTGGTACCCATCTGTAGTCCTAGCTACATGGGAAGCTGAGGCAGGAGGATCACTTGAGCCCAGGAGTTTGAGGTTGCGGTGAGCTATGATGATGCCACAGCACTCTAGCTGGGGCAACAGAGTCAGACCCTGTCTCAAAAAAAAAAAAAAAAAAAACATTTAATATTCTGTTTGTTTTTCTCTTGCTAATCTGTCTTTTGTTATAGGGGTTCGTTCCAACTAAGAACCTATGGGGGTGGAAGAAAAAGATTATTCTTCCCTTATACCAGGAACACTGAATTAGCAAATACTGAACCTCTGCTCTTAGGGAAAATACAGGGTTGCATTCCTGTGAGTCTCTGGTCACAACATTTTTTTTTCCTTTTAAATAGACTTTATTTTTAGAGCAGTTTTAGCTTCACAGCAAAATCAAGCATAAAGTACAGAGAACTACTATGTACCCCCTGCACCCACACACACACAGCCTCCCCCACTATCAACATTCTTCACAGAGTGGTACATTTGTTGTAATGGATGAACATATATAATCACTCCAAGTCCATATAACAGGGTTTACTCTTGGCGTTGTACATCCTTAGGGTTTTGGCAAATGCATAATGATGTGCTTGCCTCTTTATAGTGTCATACAGAGTGTTTTCACTGCCCTAAAAATCCTCTGTGCTATGTCTGTTTATCCCTGTCTTCCCCCTAAACTCTGACAATCATTGATCTTTTTACTGTCCCCATAGTTTTGCCTTTTCCAGAATGCATATAGTCGGAATCGCACAGCACGTAGCCTTTTCAGATTGGCTTCTTTCACTTAATATGCATTTAAGTTTCTTCCATGTCTCTTCATGGCTTCACTGCTCATTTCTTTTTAATGAAAAATATACCAATGTCCGGATGGACCACAGTGTTTTGGATTGAATTGTGCCTCCCCCAAATTCCTATGTTGACGCCCTAACTCTCAATGTGACTGTATTTGTTGACAGGGCTTTTAAGGAGACAACTAAGGTTAAATGAGGTTGTGAGGATGCAGCTCTGATTCAATAGGACTGGTGTCCTTCCAAGAAGAGACACCAGACAGCTTGTATTGTCAAGGAAAGGCCACATGAGGACTTAGTAAGAAGGCAGCCATCTGCAAGCCAGGTAAAGAGCCCTTGCCAGAACCCAGATCAGCCAGGACCTTGATCTTGGACTTACAGCCTTCATAACTGTTAGAAAATAAATTGTTGTTGTTTAAGCCACTCAGCCTGTGGTATTTTGTTACGCCAGCCTGAGCAGACAGATACACAGTCATCAACTGAAGGACATCATGGTTGCTTCCAAGTGCTGGCACTTATGAATAAAGCGGATACAAACATCATGTTCAGGTCTTTGTGTGGACATGAGTTTTCAAATCATTTGGATAAATAGCAAGAAGAGAGACTGCTGGATAATATGGTAAGACTATGTTTAGTTTTTTAAGAAACTGCCAAAATGTCTCCCAAAATGGATGTAGCACTCTGCCTTCCTACCAGCAGTGAATGAAAGTTCCTGTTTCTCTGCGACCTCGTCAGCATCTGGTGTCACCAGCGATCCAGATTTCAGCCATTTTCTAATAGATGTGCAGTGGCATTCCGTTGTTGTTATAATTTGCAATTCCGGTGATATGCGATGTGGAGCGTCTTTTTATGTTTATCTGCCATCTGTATATCTTCTTCGGTGAGGTGCCTGTTTAGGTCTTTTGCCCATTTTTTCATCTGGTTGTTCATTTTCTTATTGTTGAGTTTTAAGAGTTCTTTATATATTTTGAAAAACAGTCCTCTATCAGATATGTCTTTAAGCAAATGTTTTCTCCCAGTCTGAGGCTCGTCTTATTCTCTTGACAGTGTCTTTTACAGAGCAGAAGTTTTTTCCTTAAATTCATTAACTAATCAATATATAACTTTGTTTTATGTGTGTTAGGGAGAAGATGACAGTACAGAAGGGCCCACCTGCACATGTGGTCATCAGGTACCTGAGAGGGTACCAGGACATGCCCAGACATGAGAGATCTAGCTGGCAATCTGGAGCTTCCCTTCTTTCTCTTTCCCCACAAGATGCTGACCTGAAAGCCGGAGGACTTGCCGCAGGTCTGCTGTGACTAAGCAGGTGAGCCCACGGCCAAGGCTCTGGGTAGATGGTCAGGCCAAGGAGCTGGAGGGAAAACAGCAGAAACCCAAGGGTCTTTATAGTTCACGAGAGTTGAAAAGAAGCAGTCAGTGAGCAGGAAATGAGTGGCAAGTTCTTTTTTTGGTTTCTTTTCAGTTTTTTTATTATTACTTTTTAGTTTTTTCTCTCTTTTCTTGTTTTCTCTTTCAGCAACTTCTTTTTAAGAACATTGCTGGAGCCAGTGTTTACCAGCTGCAGATTTCAGCCCCAAAGAACAACAGGGCAACAGCCCTGAGTAAAGGGCTGCCCGCTAAAGCCGCGCACATTCCCGCCCGTGCAACCCATGAACGGCCATGATGCCAGGGCCTGTCTACATCCCATCAGCACAACAGGGAACCAGTAAGCCTCGCTCTTTTCCACTCTGACACCTGGATCCCACCATCTCACCTAGGTTGAAATGCAGGGGGTAAGGCCAAGCTCACTGAGCCACTGAGCAACTTCATCCAATAGTGACTTAAGATAGCCTAAGGGACTGTTTAAGTCACTGGAGCACTAAGCTTTAAATCAGATTAGACATTTAGTTTTTCCCCCATTTACCAAGGGGGTGGGGACTTGGAAGGAGGGCCAATTTAGTTAAACAAAATATAAAGAAATTCCTTTTTCTCTGTATCTCACAGTACATGTGGTCCAGTTACACAATGTTTTTAACTGGTTATTCTCCTAATGGTGGTCGTAATCTAGGGAGGGAATTACATGTGTCATAAGTAATCACAATGAAAAGGCAGTTTATGATGAGTACTGCCAGTGTTCCTTACATTGGTGTGTTTTATCCAGAGGGCAGCAGTGAGCTTTGGCAATGCTGTTAGCAAAGAAAGACGGTGAACTGGCGCTCAGGAGAGCGAGTGCTTCTCTGAATGTCTTGGGAAGGCTGTCAGGGGACATCCGGAGGTAACCTCAGGGTTTTCAGGGCTGACTGCAGAAGATTCAGCTGCTGGGTGCGCAGCACCAGAGCCCTGCCCTGCTATCTGCCTTTCTCCTTCCCTTTATACCTCCACATCTCCATCCTGACTCCAAGATTCTCTCGGTAGTAGTGGTAGTGGTTATTGCTTCCCTCTTGGTCTACCCAGCCATTCTTTATGTTGGTGTTTTTGTTCTTGAGATTTAAAATGTGCCGATTATATTTTCCATTGCCACCCCTGTCTGCCCTTCTCTGCCCTGTTTGGTGCCCTGGAAACTGCCCCTTGGGGTCCTGCTCAGTCTCTCTTGCTGGATGGCTTCCAGTTGGGTTCTACCACAGCAGGCCCCCCCTTCTTAACTTCTTCATCCCTGTTTCCCAGAAGTATCTGGCATATGCTGCGCCCCTTCTTGGCTACAGCCTCTGCTGCCAGACCCGTCCTCATCATTGCTCAGTTGGATTTAACAACACTGTTACATTCTCCTCATTCCTCAGACCTATGGGTAGGGATGACTTCCGGCTGCTGCCAGCCCCAGTCCCGGAGTGGGAGTACTTTAATGACCCCCATCGTTCCCCTTAAACCTGCCCACACTCCCATAATTTCCTCATTGAAATTTCTCTATTCAGTTCCAGGAGCAGGAGTCTACTCCCTGCTGGAACCCTTCCTGACCTCCAGGTGATCTCCAATTTACTGTTTGTGATGCTTCCTCCAAGCCCTGAGTTTTTCATACCTCAGCCCACTGACAACTGCTTGCAGAATCCTCAGGGGTGCGTGCTAGAAATGCAAATTCCTGGGGCCCGTTTTCCTAATCAGAATCTCCAGGCGAGCATAGTGGTGATCGGCGCCCCTCCATTCCAACACGCTCCTGACACAGCCCACAGCCCTGCTGAAGCTAAGGGACCTTGCCGGAGGCTCACCTCTGCTGGGAGTCACCTCCGTCTGAGAATGTGTGCTTGGGCACACCAGTAGCCTTCCAGAACCCTCACGTAAAGCCCCTCTTTATTCCTTCAGGATGAATCAAAGATTAATTACATGTATCTCAAGTGACTTAAACTTCTAAGAGAAAAAGGTATCTATAAATAAGATATATTTGAGCCAAACCCACTAAACATTTGGAGTCCTGCCTAACATGAATCCCTGTTTGCGTTCTCGGGAACACCCAAAACACGTCTATCAAAGGGAGCTGAGGTGTTCAGTCCAGTTTGCTGAGGCTTGAAATGGTCTCTTTTACAAAGCCACCCCTATCTCTTCTCCACTCACTATTTGGGAAACTGAGAGAATTTTGAATTCAGTAACAATAACAGCTGCCTAGTTATCCTCTAGTTCAATTTACTGACTTTATAGAAGGCAAACTGAGTTAAATGGACTTTTCTAGAGGTGGATTCGCTGGTGTCTGTAGGTGAAAAGTCCAGGCCTAGCCAAGCTGGACTACCCCTGCTCAGGGTCTCACAAAACTGAAACAAAGGTGTTGGCCAAGCTGCATTCCTTTCTGGAGCTCAGGGTTCTTTTTCAAGCTCACATGGTGGTGGGCAGAATTCAGTTCCTATTGGTTGTAGGATGAGGCTTCCGTTCTTTTGCTGGCCGTCCCAGGCTGCTCTCAGCTCCTGGCAGCTGCCTGCAGCTCCTGGCTGTGGGGCTCCCCCATGGGCCTCTCCCAGGCCCACTGAACAATCTCCCTTTCAGTGAAATTAAAGTCAACTGATAAATAACCTCACCACGAAAGTAATAACCCTTCACGTTTGCAGCTTCTGCCCACACTACAGGGGAGAGAATTATACAAGGCATATATACAGGGGCAGGAATCTTGGGGACATCTTAAAATTTTGCCTCTTACCAGGCCTTAAAGCAGCATATTAACAACAAACATTTGTTGAGTGCCAAACACTGGTCTAAGTCCTGTACACGTTTGAACTCATATAATCCTTACAACAACTCTGAGAAGCAGATACTATTATTATCGTCTTCTTTTTATAGGCAAGTAACTTGAGAGGTATAAGGACAGATACAAATTAAAAATAAGAGGTTTAATTCTCCCCATTGAAAATAAGGAAAGAGGCACCCCACCCATTCCTTTTCTTTCAGAGCTTCTTGTCTGTTTGTTTTTTCTTTTCCTTTCTTTCTTTCTTTCTTTCTTTTTTTTTTTTTTTTTTTTTTTTTTTTTTTTTTTTTTTTTTTTGAGACAGGGTCTCGCTATGTTGCCAGCCTGGTCTCCTGGGCTCAAGCAATCATCCCGCCCCAGTCTCCCAAGTAGCTGGGATTATAGGCGGGCACCACCGAGCCTAGCTCTCAGCCCTTTCCAAATACGTGTACAACTTTTAATGGCTCAATAAACTTCTGGCCAGTCTCACTACTCAGCAATGTTTCCTCAAGGACCTGGGAGCCCTCTCTTTGAAATGGAATAATCAGGGAAGAGAACCCCTAATATGCCAGTGGCCCAGGAAGAGATAGGCCCTACTTGTCACTTGACTTCAAATTGCAAAACCTACCCAACATAATGGGTTGGATCCACTTAGCTATATAAAAGGATGAGATTCTTTCTGTCTTCACAATCTCTTTAACAGAGATATGCGTCACATTTTGATTTAATGCTTACTCAATAATAAAATTGTTTTCTTCTTTTCTACCTTTGTAAAGTGGTTTTCTGGGGTGGGAGGAAATTTTGTTTTTAATTATATTTCCCCAATAGGTACACAGAACTTAAGTAATTTATCAACGAGAGCTTGCCACTGAGTGGCAGAGTTTGCACTCTGAGCTGAGGTCTCTGGCTCTAAAGCCCACGTACCTACCCACCTTGCTGTTTTACCAGAAACAATCTGGAGTATCTGCCTGTTTGTTACCTTAGGCTTCTCCGTGCACCTTCCTGTGACCAGTGAGGCCTCTACACCTAACACTGTAGATCACGTTCTCTCGATCTCAAGAATATTGACGTTTTGTGTCACCTAATTCTTTGCTGTGGAGGCAGAACCTCTGGTCTTCACCCATGAAACACCAGTAGCACACCAAGTTGTGACAATCAACTTGTCAAACATTGTCAAGTATTTGGAAGGAAAAGGAATGAAATCACCCCAAGTTGAGAACCAATCCTTCAGTCACTCAGTGGAAGAAGTAAAGAAAACACACACACACACACCCTTATTTGCTTGGCAGGGAGACAGGAAGAAAGCGAAGAGGACCCATGGATGGGAGGGTTTGACTTGCACAGAATGGCCGGCCAGTGGTCTGGTAACTGAGGCTACAGCCTTCCAAATCTTGCTTTTTCAGAAACCAAGGTTGGATTAGCAAGGGCTTCATTATTCTTTCATCCCAGTCTTTCTTTGTGGTTGGATTGGAGAAGTTAAGTGTCAGAGAAAAGCGAATCATAATAAAAACTTTTCTCTTGGCCAGGCGAGGTGGCTCATGCCTGTAACCTTAGCACTCTGGGAGGCCAAGGTGGGAGGATTTATTGAGATCAGGAGTTTGAGACCAGCCTGAGCAAGAGTAAGACCCCATCTCTACTAAAAATAGAAAAAATTAGCCAGGCGTGGTGGTGTGCATCTGTAGTCCCAGCTACTCGGGAGGCTGAGTCAGGAGGCTCGCTTGAGCCCAGGAGTTTGAGGTTGCTGTGAGCTAGACTGACACCCCAGCACTCTAGCCTGGGTAACAGCAAAACTCTGTCTCAAAAAAAAAAAAAAAAAATTTCTCTTTATGGAAGATTTGGGCTACTCTAGTTTGTACCGTATTTCCCTTTATTTTTTTAGTGAAATTTAAAGTTTCTTTCAATCCCCTAAAGGATCATTGGGGGGAAAAAAGTGAATGAGTTTGTGTAAGAATGTACTTCGGACTTTCTGCAGCTGCAGACCAGAGCAAGAAGGTGACTTTACCCCGGAAAATTCTCAACAGGAAGCCTGGGAACAATCAAATAAAAGATTTTTTATAAAAGGATTACAAACTTTTTTTCAAACCTTTGTATCTTTCCTATACTAACAAAAAATATAGATAGATAGATGTTTGGGAGCTAGATAATTTATGAATTGAAAACAAACCTCGTGCACTTTCACCCCCTTGCCGGAACATTCTGTACACAAAATATCTGTCAGAACCAACCGTCTTTGTTCTGTGTTCGTTTCCTTCCAAGCTGTAGAAAGGATTATTCCTTTTACACAGTCAGCAATAAGCATGTGTTAAAAATCTGCTATCTCACTAGCACTTTAGAAAAGACAAAAGAATCATAAGATCCAGTCTTTTCTCTCTCAAGTGAGGTCACTGCTGTGAAAAGCAGTTTTATATTTGAAGTGAAAAAGCATTTGCAAAATTTTCCAATCTAGGAGCTCTTCAACAAAAACAGGTTTGGTTTCAAAAGTTTACTCATCAATCCTTTTGCTTATAAGTAAAGAGACAAAAAGTGTTTAATATTGCATTGGTCCTTGTCAATAGCATATAAGCCAAACTCTGTAAAATTAATTTAAAGAGGTTTATTCTGAGAGAAATTTGAGGACCATGGTCTGGAGCCACACCCAAGAAGCCTTGAGCAGGTGGACTCATGGTGGTTGGGTTACAGTTTGGTTTTATACATTTCGGGGAGACAGGAATTACATGTAAAGTCCTAAATCAATACATGGAAGGCATACATTGGTTTGGCCCAAAAAGGCGGAACATCTTGAAGCAGGGGCTTACAGGTTACACGTGGGTTTAAAGACTGTTTGATTTGTAACTGGTTAAAGAAAGGAAGCTTTGTCTAACAGCTTGGAATGTTTTAAGTTAGGATAAGGACGTCTGTTAATCAGAGACAAGCCACTGGTCATATAACCAGACTCAAGTGACTTCTTATGTAAATTCAGGACCTGAAGGTTTGTCTTGCGCAGACTTTGGCAAGACAAACCTGTTAAATGAGATACAAAGAACATCTAAGGAGGAGGGCATGATGAGGCATGTCTGACCTCCCTTCTCATGGCCAGTGACTCAGTTTTAGAGTATCCCCTGGGCCAAGAGAGGGTCCATTTAGTCAGCTGGGCAGGTGTTAAGATTTTATTTTAGTTCACATCCTTGATGTAGTCCTACCAAATAGAAACAGAAATGATTTCCATCATGCCTTAAAATTTCACATACGTTTTTCTCTTTACTTGAATATGTTGCAGGTGCAGTATCTCTTTTTTTTCTTTTTTTTTTTTGAGACAGAGTCTCACTGTTTTGCCCGGGCTAGAGTTGAGTGCCGTGGCATCAGCCTAGCTCACAGCAACCTCAAACTCCTGGGCTCCAGTGATCCTACTGCCTCAACCTCCCGAGTAGCTGAGACTACAGGCATGTGCCACCATGCCCGGCTAATTTTTTCTATATATTTTTAGTTGGCCGATTAATTTCTTTCTAATTTTAGTAGAGGCGGGGTCTCGCTCTTGCTCAGGCTGCTCTTGAACTCCTGAGCTCAAACAATCCGCCCGCCTTGGCCTCCCAGAGTGCTAGGATTACAGTCGTGAGCCATCGCGCCTGGCTGCTCTCTTTTTTAAATGAAGTGGCTTCAAGTAAAATGAAGATCTATTGAGGAAAATCATCTCTCACTTGATGGTTTTTCCAATGTTCTACGAAATCCCTTAGCAACTGCATTGTGATGTTATGTAAATCCCAACAGGCCTTATATTTACGGGAACCTCAGTACATTTTTACCACACCTAATTTTGGAGTTTTAAATCTGCACTCTAGACTTCTCATAAATTACCGTCAGGCTGCATGCCTTGCTTGGGGGGCCCTGGTGGCCCCTGTTCTATTTCTGTCACCACAAACCAAAGGCAAAGCTATGACACTGGTTCCTCCAATACTTTCCACTACGTGGCTGCCAAGGTCAAAGGCTGTTTTCAAGGTCTCCAAGACAGGAATCATAGGAATCTTTGAACCCTGGGAAATCCCTGCTGAATAAGTATGACATCACAGAAGTTAGTAAGAGGGGAGGCTGACCTGACCTCTTCACCTCTCCAAGTCCAGTTCCTAGAGGGCATTCTATCGGCTTCAGGAGCCTCCTGCTGGGCCTCCCATTTCTCTCCCCAGGGAAGGAGGCCAGCCTGGCAAGGGTCCAAATGGTTATCATGGCATGGCACTCTGGGCATGGCCGTGAGGTCCTGTACTTTTTGCTTCATTTGATATATCTTAGTGGGGGAAATGGTATGGACCTTAGGCATGTACTCAAGAGTATAGCTGACTTTCATATTGCTATGCCTGGCCCAATTCAATATATATATAATTTTATATATGTTCCCCATTTCATCATTTTCTTATTCCCTCTAAGGATGCACCTGGATGTATTACTTTTCACTGACAGCATGATTCACTCTTTGTCCTTTAGAACTCGGTCCCCAACCTCTGGGCCATACCAGTTGGTGACCTGCTGAGAACCAGGCTGCACAGCAGGAGGTGAGCTAGTGCAGCTTCATCTGTACAGCCACTCCCCATCGCTTGCATTGTCACCTGAGCTCTGCCTCCCCAACACCCCCATGGAAAAATTGTCTTCCACGAACTCCCTGGTGTCAAAAAGGTTGACGACTGCTGCATTTCCCATTGTTCAACGATTTATCCAATTTGCCCTGCAATATTTGCCATATTCTCATCATTTTCAGTTTATCACCTTTCACTTAACACTTTTGTCACAATGATACATTTCTTCTAAAAGGATGATTCTAAAACATCTTTGCAAACAAACCTCATCCTAAAGAAAAACCCAGTGGCAAAAACTGACTGTATGTAACTATTAATAGTATCTTTTGGTGCAAGCACAGTTCAAGGCCGTCTCTGGAATAATTTTATTATATTTAGGTTTAAAAATGATTTAGTAGAGAGAGCTTCTGTGGCATTAATTTGGGGGCAGCTATACCTATCATTCGTTATTTCTCTTCTCCTCATCTCTTAGAAGATAGCGTGGGACAAGGGGAAGAAGAATGGGCTTGGAATCAAGGTATCTGTGCAAAAACAACAACAAATGTCCTGAACTATTGCTCCCTGCTAGCCGTACTATTACGGCTGCACTAGTACTGCCCATAGAATTTTCTGTGATGATGTAAATTCTCTATACCCAAGCTGCCCAACAGTGTGTGCCCAATACAATAAGGTGTCACTGGCCACACGTGATTATTGAGCACTTAAAAATGTGGCTAGTGTAACTGAAGAACTAAATTTTTAATTTAATTTAATTATATATTTAAATTTAAATTTAAATAGCCACACATGGCCAGTGGCTACCATATTGGACAAGGCAGACCTATGATTAATTCCCTTAATTAAGTGCCAAAGACTCTCAAACCACAAACTTTACACTAAAAATATCTTCCACTTTATTAGTCTACTGCGAGTGAAATAGCTGAAGTTTAGCATCTTGTTCACTTTGCCAAAATGAAATTATTCACCCTGTCTACAAATAGAGTACTGGTAAAAAGTCAGCACTTTTCCATGGGCTGGAAAAGCATGGCTGTGCCTAAGCAAGAAAATGTATAGACTTTATGGTTAACAAAAACCACATGTATGGTTTTGGTTAAAATTGCTTGCAATGGGTTATCCAACTGGAAAGGATAACAGTGTCCACAGACGCTGAATACTAACTCTAACCTGCCCAGATTTTCCTAGTCTCTATTCAAATCTCCCTGAATATTCACTAGTGGTTTCAACCTTCTAGAAAATCAAGGAAGTAAAAACCAAAAGCAAGGGGGGCAGGAAATCAAAATAGTAAGCATAGGATAAGTTGGAGAAAATTGTACTTTTCTGAATTGAACTGGTTACCAACAAAATCTTCTGATCCAAGGTAAGTAAGGTTGGTGCTGACTCAAGGTGAGGGAGGTCCTTCCTTGCCCACTTCCAGTCTTCTTCCCAGGATGGGCCTCTGGGACTTGTTCTTTCTACCCAACTGCTTCCCCAGAGCTACTCAGTTTCAGCTCTGGTCGCTGCAGGTAGAAAGCACTTTCCTTCTTGTTAACGGAGCGTCCACCTTCGGCTTCAAACTGTGGTGCACGGCTCTTACAAGGTCCTTCACTTCCCTGCCAGGGTCTCTCATTGCTTTGGGGCCCCTAAGATTCTACCTTTAAGTCTATCCCATTAGTCTTTATACCAGGTGGTTTACCCGAAACATGTTTAACAACACGTAGGAACATGTAAGCATGTGAAAACATGGTTCTACTTCTTCCATGTTTGGAATGAAGTGGCTACTGAATAAATATTTTGTGAGTGACTCATAACCTGGGAACGCCGAAGTTGTAGGATGAATGGTCAAGCCCCTCCCAGCTAGGGAACTGATGTCACCATCACCCACTTCACAGTAGTGTCACAACTACTGAAATATTTCAAACATTTGTAACAGGAATAAATTTTTTGAGATATTGAGTCAATATATTTTTTTTCTTCATGATTCCTTCCCTTAGTTGGCCCATAGGTCACCACTCACTGGAGCAATGGCCAGAATTGGGAGAGAATGAGAGCCGTCACCACACTTGGTGTAAAAATAGGTCTTAAAAATTATGCAGTGCGCACTGACTCAGGGGGATGGACACACTTGAAGCTCTGACTCGGGTGAGGCAAAGGCAATATATGTAACCTAAACATTTGTACCCCCATAATATGCTGAAATAAAAAAAAATTTTTTTTTAAATGATAGGTAGGCAAAAGTTTGAAAACAAACACATGTCTGTTTTGCAGAAGCTGAGCTTTGCAGAGAAAAAAGGTTAAAAAAGACGTGCGTGGCCTGAAGAGCGGGCTGCTGGGACTAGCAGTGGGGCAGAGAGGGGCAGCCTGGCTGGCAGGACTCCCTCCCAGAGCCCCGCAGCAGCCTTTGTGGGCTGCAGAAAGGAGCCCAACGAGGCAGGGACTTCAGAGGTCAATCAGAGAGGCTTGGGGGGAATCTGTGAGCACAGTGTAAGCCAGGAAAACAGCTGGCTTCTTGGAGACTTCCAGCCGTCTTGATCTGGAGAACAAGCCCGCGGTAGGCCCTGGGATCTCACCTGCTGCAGCAAGGTACTAAGATGGCAACAGGAGGATGGGAATGGGGGGCAGGAGAGAGGGTACAGGTGCCAAGAGAGCCATTCGACTGGATGAGGCCTGGGGATGGGGTGCAGAAACCGCAGACCCAGGCAGATGGTGGAAGCAGGCGGCTGGCATCAGCCAGCAACCCCAGCACAGCATCTGTAGTGCCCCTCCCAGCCAGGTGTGTGGCCTAATCACCCCTCCGTGCACGGCAGAGCCCAGAGCCTGCAGAAGACAGCATGGGGCCCTCTGCCCAGCACACACCTTCTAATTCAGCACGAGAGGAGAGGGAGAGGGAAACTCCTGTGAGAGGAGAAACCACCCTGAAAGAGGGTTTGGACTTTGAATGGACTGAATATTTACCTCCGAAGGAGCTTTTTAGCCTGGAGAGAATGAAAATTGTCAAGGAAAAAGACCCTGTGTCAGTGTAATCAGGGGCTCTGGGCAAGATGAGCTCAGTGAAGGAAAATAAAGAAAGATACATTTCCTTATTTTTAATTTATGCACATGCAATCCATTTTGTTTGAATTTTGACCCTACTACAAATACATCAATTATTTTTCTATCAATATGTTGAGAGAAAAAATGCTTCCCACTGCCCAAATTAGAAGCACTGATTATCAGATTGCATCTTAAATCTAGAAAACTCCCTCGTTCAATATACACTATGTCCTTACTATGTCCTATGCAATGTACAGCTTTATAAACCCAGATTAAACATGTAATGTTTATTTAGGGCATTGAGAGCAGACTATCCTCACTGCTATGGAAAGCAATGATTATACCTGTATTAGTTACAAAATTTAAAAACAAGGCCGGACGCAGTGGCTCATGCCTGTAATCCTAGCACTCTGGGAGGCCGAGGCGGGAGGATCGCTTGAGCTCAGGAGTTTGAGAGCAGCCTGAGCAAGAGCAAGACCCGGTCTCTACTAAAAATAGAAAGAAATTAGCTGGACAACTAAAAATATATAGAAAAAATTAGCCAGGCATGGTAGCGCATGCCTGTAGTCCCAGCTACTCGGGAGGCTGAGGCAGAAGGATCACTTGAGCCCAGGAGTTTGAGGTTGCTGTGAGCTAGGTTGATGCCACAGCACTCTAGCCTGGGCAACAGAGTTGGACTCTGTCTCAAAAAAACAAACAAAAAAACCCAAATGTCTTCATCCCACTTCTAACATGACCCCAGAGTAAGCTTATGTGCATGCTCACTGATAACCTGTGTGTGCAATTTGATATTTACAGTTAGCACCCCCACCTCCAACTCTTCCTCATAACGTAGCCATGGATGTTTAAATTATCGCTTTAGTCCTTAAAGTTCAGCAGTGTCTCTATATGCAAAACTATATTCCTAGAATCACCATGTATCACCGCTAACAATAGCTTAAAGTTATTATGTGAGTTATAGTTTACACTGTGCTTCACATGATTATTTAATCTGAATGGCTGGTTTGTGCATCCGTTGCACCCATTCTGCAGATGAAGACATAGAGGCTTCTTCATTCAACAGTCTCACCAAGGACTAACCCAGGTCTTCAGACTCAGGAACCTGCACCGCCAGCCCAGTTAAACGTCTGCGTGGCTGCTGCCCTTCCTGGAATAACTGATTTGATCCTTGCTGCTCTTCCATAGATTCTGTCTGCTCTCAGGTGTAGTGCACTTTTACATGCACTGTTTGCACGAAAACGTCCCTGGGCAATTTTGCTCACACTAACCTCACCTTTCTCGATGACCACAATGCACGCATCTTCTCGACATCGCCATTTGGTAATCCATCACATTCTTCCTTGAAACAATTCTTACACTGCCACACTCAACTTTGATTGTGCTTGCATCTTGTTGCCCCCAACTAGATGGGGCTCCCTAAGGATATTTTCCTGTGCATTTGCCCCATCTCCCTTGCAGAGGACTTGGCGCATCACAAGTCCTCATAGATCTCCGGATTTGTCGATTGACTGAAACTGCTCAGTTCCTCTGTGATGAAAGAAAAAAGGCGCCTTGAGATCCCTGAACCCCTGAGACAAGGGAAGAACTCCAAAAAGCAGGCAACCGCACTGACAGGGACAATGGTCTGCTTCACATTTCTGCTTCTGACCAGCCCTGTGAAGACCTCCAAAATTAATTTAGTACTTAACCCAGCCCAGTGAAGATTGTGTAATTTCATTCTTCCAACCAAGAACATTGTTCTTCATTTCATGACTGAAATATACGTGGGTGGCCCCTAAAGATTATAGTAATTACTTGACGTACAGATTAATGCATTCCCGGGCTAGTGCTTTGTGCAGAACTATCGAATGTAATGGGGTTTCTAGCCTTGTGACAGCTACAAAGTGCCTTCTGTATTTCCTTTTCTTAAAAAGTACGTTCAATCTACTCTGGACTTTCCCATCTGTTGGTGCAGCTGGAGGTGACTTCCTGCTCTGTCAGCTGACCATGAGTCACATCACTGCTGCACTGCACGTTAGTGAAGCTGCTTCTGCATCCGAGGTGGCCAGGAGAGGGAAGGATAGATTGGAGCTATCAGACCTGCCTCTACGTGGGATAGTGTTGTTCTTTTTTCTTGTTTATTTAAAACCTCACGGTTATAGCTTTGCTCCCCAGTTTCTGCCTCCGTGACGATGCTCCCAAAATAGGAAAACCAGTTTCCTGCATTCTAGAATGAAAATGACTTTCTAAAAAGTCCATCTCTGTAGGTAATGAATCATCTATCCGGGCAATCCCTTTCATCAAGGGGGTCTTTCCTTTGAGCCACATTTTGGGAATATCCTCAGCAAGGTTCGTGGTAATGACTGAGCTCTTGTTCTGGGATCAAAATGATGCAAGTAGAATTTAAAAGGAATTTCAAAATCACAGGAAAGGAGCTATGAGGGTAGATAGGGTGGGTTTGAAATACAAATAAGGAAACTTCCTGGATTGGGAAAGTCATTGGAACAAAACCATAGGCAAGTTTGGGGCTCAAGAATAAGCCACCTCTAGGAAGTTAGAGGAGATTGGAGACCGCTGCTGCCTCCTGCAAATAGCTTACATATTATTTAGCTACTTAGGGGTTTAAAGTCCTCATATAAAGGAGCAGAAATATAACCTATCTTATCTGATACTTTTGAAGAAGGCCAACAAAGTATTATTGTGATGCACTCTGTAAATGTAACTACATCAGAAATGCACTTTTTCTCAACTAGATCAGTGGCACAAGCAATCCAGTTACATTGTCATCACCTCTAATTTATCCAGAGATATGGCTTATTAGCAGTGCCAGGATATTGCCTCATTTTTAACTTTTTCCTTCTTCCAAGGATTATTGGCATGAAAATGATTTGGGGAAAAAAACAAACAAACAGGTAAATTAGAGGTAAGGTGGAAGGGTGATAAAGTATGCTCTCATTGACAGATCCTAACAGGAAGTACAGTTGTGGGGTGGGAAGGGGGCAGGAACTGGTCAGCTGAAGCCTTTTGAGATTTAACTTAGGGAGGGTCACTAACCCTAACGTAGTGATTCGAATGCTCCATCGGCATTCTACTTATTTCAGTATCGCTAATGGTTAAATTACCTATAACCAACCTAACCCAAACATGACCATCTCAACTGTTGGTGTATGTGTAATATAAACAGGTAGCAAGCTTCCAGGTTGGATTTTCTCAACATAATCTCAATTGGAAACATTCTTGTCCACTCGCCAGATCATGCATCAGACTGTATAGACTGATATTGATTTTAGAAAAACATGCGTCAGGTTTTTTGTCAAGGAAAATCAGGCTGATGTCCATCAAAGGCATAGGCAATAAGTAACAGACCAGGCTAGAAATTAACAATGGCTTTAAAGTGATAGATGTCTGTTTTTTCTTATATAAAATTCTGGAAGTAGGAACCTGGGTCTGGTGTGACAGCTTTGCTCCCCAAAGTTGTCAGGGACCAGGGATTCTTCAAGATCTCTCCTGCCATCTCAAAGCTATGGTCCCAATGAGTGCTCCCATCATTAGACCTGCATTACAAACAGTGAGGGAGATGAAAGGGGAAGGCCGAGGGGCTTAGGGTGCATGCCATCAGTCTGTTAAGGAAAGTTCCCAGAAGCTGCCACCCACATGGCACTTCCCCTTATATCCTATTAGTCAGAAGTTCACCACTTGGACACACCTAGCTGCAAAAGAGGTTAAGAAATGCAATCTTTTTCTGCACAAGGCACTAGCCCAGGAATGCGTTAATGGACTATGCCCATGACGAGAAAATGAGGAAAGCTAGTTATTGGGGTATAATTTGCTGCCTGGGCCACAGAATCAAAGACATATCACATAGGCAGCCTTAACACACTTAACACACTTCCACTTAATGTGGTAATACAGTCATCCAATTTGAATAAAAAGTTGGTTGATAACAGAAATAACAATTTAAATTCAATATAATAATTTACAGATCATTTGGAGATTCTAGACAGGACATAGACATCTATTAGCTCCTTAATATCATGTGTATGTCTAACTATATCTTTAAGCCAACCTTTCTAGATTGGTAATATTATAGATTTGTATTGGAGAAATAAATGTAGCCACTAACATTTTAGATCGGATCAGCACCTTAAGCCCCAAATAGAAAAGGATGTATGCAGGTCAGTGTTGTATCTTTATAGCATTCAATGAAGTTATTCTTGGTATTCTGTTTTGGAGAAATTCAGACCTACTATATATCTGTAAGTATGTTTACATATCTTGTTTAAATAAAAGATTTCAATTTTTTTATTCCTTCTCATAAGGCCTAGTGATGTATGGGCACTCCTCAAATGTTCATTTCATAAAAGTCTGGAAATCTCAGTAATGTGGAATATATATCTAGTACTATTGCATTAAATTGGGAAGTTCTGAATTTTTATTAAGGAGAAGCTTTACCAATTATTTAGAATGAATTGCTGGTTTTCATTTAGGAAGACCCTATCATAGGACTTGGACATCTTAGTTACTTCTGAATTATAGATGGAAACATGGTGGTCATTCTCTAAGGCCGAACCTATTATCCCTAGAAAGGAAATGAATAACAACATTGTCAACAAAACTCAAAGTGAAATCATAAGGGAAAAGTTTGTGAATCTTTCAATTAAAATGAGATCACCTTTTTAAGACAGCATATTCTGTAAAAACTTTTTGTGCTTAGGTACTTACATATGACCTTAGAGAACTAGTCCCAGTGACTAAACTCCCAACCAAGCAAAAGCTAAAATTCTGTCCTGACTCAAAGGCAGAATTCCACTACCTGAGTCACCTACAAAACTTCAGCAGCACCCTGGATTTTCCTGAAAGGATCCCCAGCCAAGGATTGGGCAGGTCTAGCCATGTTCTCTTATGAAACCAGTTGATGATACAGTCACAGGGACTATGGCTCAAAGGTTATGGGTTGGGTTAGTGCCAGCCCTGGTATGGTGCCCTCTATTCAGTACAGACAACACTAATCTCTAAATATCAAGACACTCTTTTAGATCAAACATCTATGTTGACTGCTTATGGTAAAACACCACTTTTAGCTGTATAAAGTGTATTTAGTCTACCTTGGCTCAATTCTGTCCTCTCTTGATACTTAGGGAAAATACATGTTCATTTTCAGCTGCATTTGCTGCTTTGCTTTCAATCATTCTTCTCTCTCTAGCTTGCTTCTAAGTAGAGAATTATTTCCAAAACCCAGTGTAAAAATCATCCTCAAGCAGCCATCACCTAGAGGAGCCTGAGAGAATTAGACTTAAAACGCATTAAAGCTAGAAAGGATGTTAAAGATCACCTGGTCCAAACTTGTTTCAAAGCAGTTAGGATGCCCACATCAACACCCCAGGGCAGCAGTGCAATCAGAGCAGGGCCCTCGAAATTTTCAACGCACATGACTTTGACCCAACAATTACACATCAAGGAATTTAGTCTGCAGATAAACCCTAAAATGTGTACAAAGATATATATATACAAGGACACTCATTGAAGCACCGTTCGTAGTTAAGAAATATTGGAAATAGCTTTCCTCTATGAAGATGCCTATCAACAAAAAGATGCTCATATTAAGCTCAATGTCCAAATAGGGAGATGCCACAGACGTGGGAAGGAGGTGAGGCAATCTCTATGTCAGAAAAAGGTGTTCACAGCGTGATCCCTTTAGAATCATTCTTATGGATGCCTGGGTGGAGGGTGGGGGTATGCATGCGTGTGTGTGCTAGCAACAGGGAAGAATGCCTGTGGGCCTGTTTTAACAGCGGCAACCTCTAAGAAGTAAGATTGGCAGAGCAGTGAGGGAGGATCGTTTACATTGCATTTTATACACTCTTGTTATTAGTTTTTAAAATGAAACTATCAAAGGGTAAAAGGGACACAGGTATAACTTCCTCTCAGGTTAATGCCCTCTCCATTAAAAGTGCTGGTGTGAACAATTTCCTAGAGTACTAAATATGCTTCCCAGAGGGCCCTTTTCCCAGCCGTCCAGATGATATAATATAAACATATTTGACATCCTCTACTGTTGGTTAGTGCTGGAATTGTGATTTCTGTAAAGGTTCAGTAAGATAGAAAATGATTCACTTCTTCACGACGCTCCCTGCAGCCCGCTAAAGTCAAAGCCCACTGTGGAGGCCACACAGGCAGTGACACGGGATTGCTGGTAACTGCTCCTTCTTCCCTTTCTGTCACACTCCATCGGCACCTGGGATGGACCTTCGCTGGAGTATTTCTCTCCCTGAACACTGTCTGTGCACAGCGATGATGGCATTAACACTGTAATTCAAGTTTCCCCTGGCCTTACCACACTGTGCAGATAACAGGAACAACCTTAACTCAAATTTCCCTGGTTTTTTCACAGCCTGAGAATGCTGGACTTTCAACACCTTATAAGGTGTCTTTCAAATATTTCTAGAGGTCCCTAGTAGGTGTCTCCCAAGTACTGATGAATAACATCCCTTCTCCAAGCTGGTCCATGTTTCTCCTGGCCATGAGCTGGCCATCAACGTCTTCTGTGTGGCATTTCCACATACTTCGGCAGCTGAGGCCCAGGAAAGCCACAAATGTCCAAGTTATGTGACATTCTCTTTTAAGTAGGAGGACTGCTTCCTTCCCCCTCCCATGCCAACCCCAGTGAGGGCACCCAGCACCGATTCCCAGCCATGTGGCTTCTGCTCCAGTACATTACAGAACTATTAGTAATCCAGAATTTCAGTTTCCCTGTGTAGCCCACTGACTGCTCAGAGGACTCGAGCGTTCACTCCTAAATATTCACTGACTGCCTGCCTGGCGTAGACATGTGCGATATGTACAATGATGAATGAAACTGCCAAGGATCCTGCTATGATGGATTTTTCAGTCTCATTCTGGAGAAAGATAATGAAAAAGAAAATAAAAGCAAATAACTGTATAACTACAAATTGAGATAAGTGCTATGAAGGAAATAGAGAGGTGTGACAGAAAATAACAAAGAAGCTACTATAGGTCAGACGGTCAGCAAAGGCCTCTGAAGTGGCGATAGTTTAAATAACAACCAAGACACATTAAAAATCCAGATTTGGAGAAAGGGAGGGGAGGAGATTTTAGAAGAAAGAGGTGGGGGCAGGGCACGGAAGAGGGGGAGGAGCTAATATTTGGAGAAATTATTATGAACCCAGTAACATTCTAAGAACTTTACATCTATTATAATCTTTAATCCTAACAGAATCCTGTGAAGTAGGAACTATTGTTAACTCTGCCTAACAGAAGCATAAGATAAAGCACAGAAAGGTTTGGGAATGTGCCCTTGTCACACAGCTAGTAAGTGACAAAGGTGGAATCTGAGCCCAGGTTGTCCAGAACTTAAGGAAGGAAAAATTTTGGATTATTCTGGTAACTTAAAGGCCAGTGTGGCTGAAGTAGAAGGAAACAAGGGGAGACGGAGCTGGTAAAGCCAGCAGGGACTAGATCATGCGTGGGTAAGGGTCCTAGTTCATTCTCAGAGTACGGCATGGTTGACTAATACTGCTCCAAAGGAACAACAGTGTTCTGAGGAGCCAGCTGTAGTAATGACAATAATTATCACATTATTTTCATAATCTGAGAAAATAAGGGTGCTTCCCCATACTGTGAATAAGAAAGGAAACTAAGATCCTGAGAACTGAATTACACTTTCTGACACACGTGCTGACTTGGTATTTAACTTACAACTTTGGTCCCCAACCCCCTGGGCCACAGACCGGTACTGGTCCACAGCCTGTTAGGAACCAGGCTGCACGGCAGAAGATGAATGGTGGGTGAGCAAGCGAAGCTTGATCTGTATTTACAGCCACGCCCCATCGCTCGCATCACTGGCTGAGCTCCGCCTCCTGTATGCCAGCAGGGGCATTAGATTCTGCATTACAGTGAGTTGTATAATTATTTCGCTGCGTATTACATACAATGTAATAATAATAGAAATAAAGTGCACAATAAATGTAATGCACTTGAATCATCCCTAAACCATCCCTCCCCCCTGGCCCCCATCCATGGAAAAATTGTCTTCCATGAATCCGGTCCCTGGTGCCAAAAAAGGCTGGGGCCCACTGACTTAGGAAACGGCACTGCCTCCAGTACTTACTTGTAGCAACCCGTCTTCTTGTTAATAGAATTACAGATGGCCAAATTCAACAATATTCCACTTGGGGATGAATACCGAGTTAATAATATAGGGATGCGGAACCAGTTACTTGGAGTTAACTTGGACAATAAATCCCTGGAGATGAAAAAGTGCCAGTGTCTGATGCACTCAGTAAGCTAACTCTGATAAGTTTCATCAACAAAAAAAGCAAAGAGGCAACAATTCCTTTATTCTTAAAGTCAACATTCTGTTTGCTTGCTCTTCTGAATCCTCTTAGAGGACTCTTCCAACTCTTAGGAAATCTCAAATTCATCCAAAAACTGAGACTGTTAACTCAGCTTAACCACCTAAACGGAGTCTAACCTCAGCTGTAGTCACATAAACTAGGTAGAATGGAGGAGGGATTTCCCCAATTCCGTTTGCTCGTAATGGTAAACCCTCATTGGCTAACCTGTCCTTGCCTGCTGAGCAGCGTGGACATCATTCTCCGCTTCCCCCTCTCCCGCAGCCCCTCGGTTTCTGTCTGGGGATCCACATGGTGCCTCAAAGGCTAATTCCATCTTAGTGGCAAGGCGGGGGGAGCGCGTGGCCCAGGCTAAACCATCAGCACATTCTATCCCCCTGGCCACAGTGATTGTGACCTGAGCCTGTTTGTTCAGAGTGAGTCTTGGGGGTTCTACTTGGAATGCAAGATAAACTCTCTGTCCCTCCTGCTATATTCGAATAAGAAGCCAAGGAGCAAGAGCCATCTGGGAACCACAAGAGGAGCCTGACTTAGGATAGAGTCGACACCAAGAAAAACACAGTAGAGACACGAAGAGCTAGGTCCTAGATGACCACTGAGCCGAAGGACTCCACCTCATCAGAAGCCTGCGCTTTTCAGGGACGTGAGTTGATTGAAGTGAGTTCATCAAATATTGATCGAGAGTGTCTCCTCATGTGCCGGGCACGGTGTTAGGCACTTGGAATACATGGAGACAACAGGCAATGAGCAGAACAAGTTAAATTATAGTGTGCTAGAGGATAAGCACTGCGGGAAAAGGAAAAGAAGAGCAGGTAAGAGGGACGGAGGACAGAGGAGTGGTAGGGACCAGGTTCTCTATTATTTAAGGCGGTACAAGTCAGGGGTCTCTCGGCTACTTGCTGTCTCTTACTTGTTAATAAGCCTGCAATACCTTAGGACATTTCAAATACTTGTAACCCCTTCCCCTCAAACACACACCAGTGGCAGCAATTTTAATAGATTGAAAAATAACAAGGAAAAGGAACGTTAATTATACTTTTCTAAGATTCAGGGGGCGGGGAGGGGAGAGTTTATTTGAGTCCTGGATAAAGGTTGAACGAATCCATTTTAAAAAACACAGATCCACATATTTTGGGCAGGATGTGGAGAGACTTAAAATGTTACCATTTAAATCTGGTAGCACTCTGATATAAATTATGATATTATCCTGAAGTCACAGGGTTCTTTTACTCCCATTGTTTCTGCCTCTTTTTCTTTGTTCTTTTTTCTAAAATAATTTTTATTTCAAAATATTAGGGGGTGCACATGTTCTTGTTACATGGATGAATTGTATAATGCTGCAGTCAGGGTCTGCTTCTTGAAATTTAAAAATAATCACTGGCTTCTGTTTCCAGTGTTGATTAATGGAGAATGCAGCAAATTAGTATTGACAATGCTTTCTAACTTGAGCTGTTAAATGCTGTAACTCCAATTTTCCCAGGGACCGACTTGCTAGAACTATAATATTGTACCTGAGTCCAAAGCCAGCAAGCAAGAAGGCAAGAAAGCCAGAGAAAACTAACTGAGTATAGACATGTCTACTCCCCCACCTTTCTGAGTACGCGGCTAGTGGCTTCCTGTGAAGGAAACATTTTGTCAACTTTTGTCTTAGTTAAGACTGGCATTCCCCCACACCCTGCTTTTTACAACTGTGTGATGTTGTGTAAAAGAAGAAACCATCACCATAGAGACTCAGGTCTCTTGAACACTGGGAATAACTACAGATAATCTGTCTCTCGCCATAGCACTTCCTTTTTAGTGGTGATCTGTTCACAGGCCATGTGTTCTTAGAAATGGTCCGATGCCAGACGAACTAAAGCCGTGTTCTGGTAATGCCAGAAAGACACATTTATAAACACGGCTAAATTAGCCTGGTGGGCTTTCATGCAAATGCATTGTGCCCTTACCAGTTTCAGATCTCAAGTTTTCTAAATGCCACAGAGTTCAGCCTCAGTGAAGCTTAGTTGCTGCCCAGGGGGCAGAGCCAGGGAGATGACTGGGGAGAAGCTACCCTGCCTTCTCGAAGGCTCTCCCTAAAACCTAGATGCTGAAAAAGGACCAGTCCCACCCTGGGAAAACATACCTAAGCTGTGATAATATTGATTTTTAAATTAGTGAAAAGATGAACCTTGAATCATCGGGAAAGGAAAGATTCTACATATCATGTCGAGGCAACTGGTCAGTACTTTTGGCAAAAGAAGATTCTCCCCTCCTGCCAGATGCCAAATGAAATTACCTGTGGATAAGAACTAAGTATATGTGCATAGAAATGCACACACCAAGTACATACACAGACACAGACACACACACACACACACACACAGGCAAAGTAATCAAATCATATAAATGCCAGAAAAAAACAGCTGAATATTTATTTAATCACCAGTGGTTTAAGAGTTATGTAAGAAATCCCAAGGGAAATGATGACAGATTTGAGCATGTAAAAATGTTAAACTTCTGAACATTAATAAGTTCATAAGCATAAAACACAAATATCTAAATAGAAGAAAAAAATCTACACAAGTAATCATCTAATATCTTTAAAACATGCAGAGCTTATAAAAATGAATTAGAAAAATATGAAAATTTCTGAATAAAAATGGGCAAAGGACACATGACAACTCACAGTACATATAAATGAATAATAAATGGATTACAAAATGTCTGTCTCAGCACTCAATGAAGGCAAAATTGAAATAGCAGTAGGGAACTTTTCTTACTGCCAAGTTGGCAAAAATAATTTCTTTTTCTAATAGTGTTGATAAGAGCACAATGAAATAGGAAATCTCATGCACTGCTGGTTAGGGGTGTGAAAATTTCTGGAAAGCAATCTGTTGTTTCTCAAGAGGCCTCTAAGTGTTTATAGTCTCTGACCTAGTAATTCTTCTTCCAAGAACTTATTGTCAGAAAGTAATTTAAAAATTCCAAAATATGAACAAATAATCATGCATAAAAGATGCTTATTTCATCATTGCTTATACAAAGAAAATAGAAGCACACTAAATGTCCACTACTCATTGTAATAATTTTTTTTTTTTTTGAGCAACCAGTATGCGTCACACATGCTGAGCTAGAACAGAAGCCAAAGACAGAAATGATCTTTACCCTTGCAGAACTTACAGTCTAGGAGGAGATAAACATTTACTCCAGTAATTATGACTTGTGCTATAGGAGCTTATAGCAGAGGGGACCTAACCAGAGGAAGTGACATTTAAACTAAAACGTGAAGAATGCGTGAAGTTAATCAGAGGATGGGGATGGCAGAAGAAAAGAGTGTTCTGAGAAAAGGGAACAGCATATGCCAAGACCTGGGATCAGGGAGCGGAAATGGACTTAAGTGTGTCATTGTGTTTCCAAGTGGCAATGAAGAAAATCCAAGCACCTATTTGGAAAATTAGGACCTAGCAGGAAACATAGTAAAGTAGCTTTTCTTTACTTTAAGAAAATAAAGATTTTTTGACTTAAAAAAAAAATAAAGCTATAATCTATATAGCACGTTCAAGGGGAAAAAAAAGCATTTGTTACAAATAAGATAAATATTACATAAATCTAAATAAGATTATTTATGAAGAGTTTATAACAACATAGGAAAGTGGTTATAATATAAAATTAAGTAAAAGAAAAAAGCAAGTGCGAAATTACATGAATAGCATATTGTTGGCTTTGCTTAAGCTTATACACACACACGTATAGTCAAAAAAAATAAAAGAATATACTCCACACTGTTAATGGCGGTTGTCTCTGAATGACATTTCAGAGTTCTCCCCTACTCTTTCTACTTTAATGTACTTTCCAAATTGTTGGATTAGCATATTTTACTTTTATAAATACTACAGATTTTGATAGTTTTAGAATGTTAAGATCTTAAGAGAATAAGCTTAGTTCAATATCTAGCACATAGTAGTACTACATAAATAATATTCAATCAGTTAATGAAATAATCAACTTCATCGCAAGAGTGTACAAGATTGTTAAAACTATTAAAATGTTTTAGGAATGAGGCATGCATTTCTACTTACTTGTTTTTTAGATTTTGAATCACGTGGAATTAGCCAAATTAATTAAGAATGCTCTATCAAATAAATCAACGTTTCTTCCAAGGTCTTGTTAATCTAAACTAAAGATTAAAAAGCAGCATCAAAGTTCCGCTGTTATCTGGTTAAAATTGACAACTGTTAGATGTATGATTGTTGTCTACAAGTTTAGAAACAGGAAATAGTGCTTGCTGCACTTGCCAAAGGGCATATACACCAAGAAAGTTGTTATGTAGAGAAGCAAGATCAGAGGGTGAGCACAAAGACATTCTTGGAGAACAAAACAGTTTGCGGTGACAAGCAGTGACGTCAGGTTGTGTTTATGTGAATACAAGCCCTCTCATCCCAAGTCTGGTGACTTGAGTGTTTTTTTCCCACAGTATTAACTGTGGAAGTATGTCTGTCACTATTAACGTGTCAAACAGAGGTCTTGATATTATCTGCAGCTGATCACTTGATTAGGTTTTACCCGCAGGAAAAGTCTGGCCATAGCCTGCCACAAAACAGCCACACGTGACGCACAGAAAGCCCTTGTCGTACCCCAGGCCAGCCAGAGTGATGCAGGCTAACAACATACCTGATCTCTTCGGATCTCCATGACAACAAGGCTGCTTGTAGGACCAGAAGATAATGATCTGTCATGTGGAAGAGGCTTACCCTGTGACTAGAGGGAGTTTTCAAGGGTAATACGTCAACAACGCCTCAGCAACAGTTGTTTGTTATTGCAGTAGACTAGGACTCAAAGAGGGCAAGGCTGCCAAAAGATCTTGCATCTGGAACACAAAATTCCTGCCTTGGAAGAAGGAACAGAGTAAATATAAATGTCCTCTTTCTTGGGGGAAAGAAGTAGACATAGCCTATGCTGAGTTAGAGGTTAAAGCCTCTATTATTCTATAAATTGTTCGTGGGATACAGAAAACTTTCCTTCCGAACATCTCAGCACCTTGTAAAGAGAACTTCAAATCTCTGCCATTGAGACTTGTCAGTTGTTAGTAAGAGAAATCAGGGAAGTAATCAGAGGAAACTAAATAAGAATGGACAGGAGTCCTTGTCCCTAAGGCAAGCTGGGTCTCTGCCCATCTGGCCACAACAGCTCTTTCTTTCGGCCCTTTGGGCTACAGCCCAATTGGGATTTTGTAGGTGTATTTGCCTGGATGTCTGTCTTCCCTATAGTTCCTGAAGGCAGGATTACAGTCTCTTTTTTATCTTTGTATCTATAATGCCTGGCATTGAACAAAAGTTCAACCCATATTTACCAGTTGCTGGTGGCGATGGTGGTAATTGTGTAGAAAGCAGGAGAGATAGAAGTATGGCTAAGTGATAGGACATTCTATTTCTAGGCCTTCGACAGTCGTGGAGGTCTCTGGGACTAGCCGGCTAGCCAAGGTTGGGTCCTGGTGTCCTCTCCAAGACAGACGGGAGAGCCCACTGGTTTAGAACATGGGCTCTGGAGCCAGACAACCCAGATTAGAATCCTGACTCTACTCCAAACTGCCTAAGCTTTGGCAAGTTACTTACCTTCTCTGGGCCCCTGTGAGGATGAAACGAGATCATTAGAACAATACCTGGTACCCCAGGGACGCTATTTAAGGTCCAAGCATCCGTTTCCAGAATTGCTGCTCAATTTAGGAAGAGAAAGGTGCAGATGATGAGAGCATTTTTCTTCACATTTTGAGTTTCATTTGACCTTGCAGTCTGATGCCCTGCAAGGCCCTGCCTGGATGCAGATGGATCTGGCATCTAAGCCTCCTCCCTTACAGCTGTCACGTAGACCAGTGCCATGCCCTAGGAGTGCTTCTAACTTCCTCACTTATCTCCCACAAATGTACAGGTAAGTCACTTCAAAAAAAAAAGATAAATGGTCCAAACCGATCCACTGTAATGTACTGTAATCCACTGCACATGGGGTGTTTAGTTTGCGCTTGAATCACTGTCTGCCTTGCCAGGGGTGCCTGCTATGATCTTGAACCATGCTGGGCACCATGGCAGGGACCATAAGCACCCAACACAAAAAAGGCTGAGGGGACCTAAAGCCAAGCCAGGGAAACGGTGTGAATGATGGCTGAGTGGCGCACATGCACGTCCAGAGAGTTCTCACTTCTCACTTCTCTCCCCACCCGCTCTCTGGGAGCACACGGTGCTCCAAGGACACAAGAAACCTTCAGTGGGAGCTCGGCCAAGAGAAGAGCAGCAGCGCCTGGGCAGCCCAGCTTCTCCAAGGCTGTCAGTGCGCTGTGCAGGCACCCGCTCGTGACCTGCCTGCCAACGGGGCGGTGAGGGAAGAGCCCAAAAGGAGATCCATGCAGTTGTCGGCTAAACCCGCTCCTGCAAAAGTGGAAATGAAGCCAAAAAAAGGCAGCTGGAGAGGATAAATCTTCAGACAGAAAAAGTGCAAACAAACGGGAAAAAAGGGGGAGCAGAGAAAGGGAAAACGGGCCAAAGTGGCTAACCAAGAAACCAAAGATTTACCTACAGAAAATGGAGGGACTAACACCAAGGCGAGTCAGCCTTTGATGTAGCACGAGGGAAAGAGGCCACGTCTGACAAATGCCGTTTACCATGCCTTATCAGTGGCCCCTGTGTCCCTTCTTGTACAATCCAAAGGAATATTTTTATCAGGTATTTTGCCAATGCAAGTTTTTTAGTAGCTCCCGTTTTTAAGAAGGAGGGAGTCCCACCTCACCCTATTTTTTAGTTGTAAATGCACTTTTTTAAGAGTGAAATCATTTGCTGGTTGTTTAGTTTTTTGGTACAACCAGAAAAAGTGCTATATTGAATTATGGGAGGCTTTGACTGTCTTGGGTGTCAGCTTAACATTCCATAGACAGAGGACTAGTCTTTATATCCTATAGTACAAAGCATACTAAATGGCAATATGGGGCCGTGGTCCTGCATTTAATGTCCTGAACATTTAAAATTATTTCTATTTTCACATTGTTTTTTCAGAATTGTTTCCTAAAGAAAACCACTCCGCGATATGGCTCTCCCTGTCAGAATTGTGTGCACTCTGTGACATCTTTGGTTGTGGTAGTTCTGTTCTCCTAATAACTGTTAATGTGAAGGATTAAAAATGTGAATACGTAGTATATATGATAATAAATTTTGAATCGTGGGACTTATGTAAAGGTTTATTAACATTTGAAGATACTGGCACTTGATACCCTCTCGAGGAAAATTTACCTCCAAATTTTAAGCTGGAAAAGTCACTGGAATAACTGTTTAAAAAAGAATTACAATACATGGCTTTTTTCTATTTTTGGTATGTATGTTAAGAATTGTGTACAAATTGAAATGTCTGTGTACTGATCCCCAACACAGCCAATAAAATCTCAATTACAAAAGAAAAAATCTAAATGGATATATGAGGAATTTTATAACCTGTACTCTTGAAGTCAATGAAATAAGGTCATCCACAACTACAAACCAGCCGCTAACTATTGGCCTGGCAAAGGACTCTGACTCTTTCATTTAGCCCACCTTAAGCAGATTCTCCTAGAATTGTAAAAAAGAAGAAAAGAAAAGAGAGACAGAGAATGAATGATCACCATTGTGATGGTTTCCAGATAGGTATAATCAAAAGGTTAAAAATTGTTACTAAGAATATTAAGTTATTACAACAGGTACCTTTCTCTCTCTCTCTCTCTCTCTCTTTTTTTTTTTGTTGTGGAGACAGAGTCTCACTCTGTCGCCCCGCCCCGGCTAGAGTGCAGTGGCATCATCACAGCTCACCGCAACCTCAAACTCCTGGCCTCAAGGGATCCTCCTGCCTCAACCTCCTGAGTAGCTGGGACTACAGGTGCACTAATTTTTCTATTTTTTGTAGAGACGGGCTATTCCTCTTGCTCAGGCTGGTCTTGAACTCCTGACCTCAAGCAATCCTCCCCACTTGGCCTCCCAAAAGGATTAGGATTACAGGCGTGAGCCACCACACCCAGCCGGTACCTTTCTTTACTAGGATTCTATTCCCACTGCATGGCTGCATCATAATAAATTGAGAGGAGTCAGCTACCTTGTCTTTCATGTTGGCTGTAAGTATGCCGATATATATATATCATATATGCATTTATATATAATATCTATATATTATATGTATATATTTTTAAATTACAGTCCTTAAAAATTATTTTAAAGTTACAAAACCACATAAGTCACATACTCACATGAATAAAAGAGTCAAAATTGTGTTATATAATTTATCCTCCTCTATCCAGATAAGGATTCATTCAAACTAGAAATACAATTATTTGATTTCTTTTTTTCCTTGATGTTCTTCAAAGATACCTCCTCTATAACTGCCATCAGGAATGGTTTGTATTTTAGCAGGCAGGAAGTCCTGTTTTCACATAAACTGTTTATCTTAGAACAGTTTCAGATTTACAGAATTATTGTAATTAGCACAGTAATGGTACAGAGGGTTCCCTGCCCCACACCCAATTTCCCCTATTGTTGACGTATTACATGAGTGTGGTCCCTTTGTCACAACCAATGAACCAATACTGATACAGTGTTTCCTCGGTTTTTCCCTAATGTCTTTTTTCTAGCCCAGGATCCCATCCAGGACACCGCATTACATGAAGCAGTCATGTCTCCTTAGGCTCCTCTTGGTTGTGACAGTTTCTTAGACTTTCCTTGGTTTTGAGGACTTTGAAAGTTTTGAGGAGTTGAGGGGTATTGGTCAGGTATGTTGTAGTGTGTCCTTCA
>RJWJ010019447.1:0-30259 GCA_004363605.1 Indri indri | reverse complement strand
AGGCCTCATTCCTGAAGGGGAATCTGGGTTGCACATCATTGTGTCCACCACAGGGTTGGATGACTGGAAGGAAGGAAAGCAGGGTTGGAGGAGGGGAGAGGGAGGGAGGGCAGGGAAAGGGAGAGAAGGGAAGAGAGGGAGGAAGGAAGGAGGAAGGAAGGAGGAGGGAAGGAGGTGGCTGTACTACAATGTATTATGAGGGCATGAATTATTAGATCATTTTAATCTTACTGAGCCTCAACTTCTTGATTTGCAAAGATTATCTTTATTTTAAGGAGCCATGATTAGGGTCAAAGATATATTTGGAAGCCCTTAATAAATTGCAGTACAAATGTAAGGTTGCACTATTACATATGCCCTGAGAGTCAAGAAGTCCCCCTGGAAACTATTCTGTCTTGTAGTCTCAAGGCCAATGCTTGTCACACTCTAAAAATCATTAAAATCACCTGAATAATGATTACAACAGATTTCTGGGCAGTCTCCAGAGTGTCTGATGCAGCAGATTTGGGTTGGAGCCTGAGAATCTGCATCTCTAACACGCTCCAGTGCTGACACTGCTGGTTTGTGAACCATACGCTCTGAGAAGCCTGCTCTGGGCTACCTAAGACCACCACTTATTTTTCATGACCGCCGTAATAGTTACTTTTAAAATGTCCACTGGACAGGGCTGTGGGTGCCCAGATATTATTCTGGGTGTGTCTGTGAAGGTGTCTGTAGACGAGGTGAATGGTGGTTTGGTAGACTGAGTAAAGCAGCTTGCCCTTCCTCACGGAAATGGGCATCGGCCAACGTGCTGGGGGCCTGACTTGAACCAAAAAGCTAAGAAAGAGAGAATTTTCTTTCTTTCTGTCTTCGAGGTGGAACGTTGATCTCAGCCTGCCTTTGGACTCGGACCTGGACTGGAGCTGTGCCATGGCTCTCCCAAGCATTTCAGGACTTCTCAGGCTCCACAATCCTGTGATCCAATTCCTCATAATCTCTTTACGTATGCAGTCATTCCTCGGTATCTGTGGAGGATTGGTTCCAGGACCGCCCTCGGATACTAAAATCCTCAAATATTCAAGCCCCACAGGTGGCCCTGTGGAACCCACAGATAGGAAGAGCAGGCCCCCAGCGTACATGGATTTGCATCCCACAAATACTGTATTTTTGATCCACATTTGGCTGCAGATTCGGAACCCACTGATATGGAGGGTTGACTGTATTTATTGAAAAAATTTGTGTGTAAGTGGACCCATGCGGTTCCAACTTGTTTGTTCAAGGACCAACCGTATATATTAATATTAGTATTCTATAGTAATATAAGTGTAATATATGGTAATATGTAAGTGTAATGTATAGTAATATTAATATGTATATATTAGTATATATACCATTAACTATATATAATAGGATAGTATATATAGTGGTATTAGTCACATATTAGTAAATATATTAGCTATATATATCATATATACCAGGATTTTGTGTATATTTGTCCATCCTACTGGCTCTGTTTCCCTGGAGACCCCTGACTAATAAAACTGCGCATCCTAATATGTTAATCCCTCCAGCTAAACAAAAAGGCAGGCTACACAAAGCATCAGACATGTATTAGCTGTTGCTTATATTTTAGAAAGTACAGAAATACATAGGCACCTGTCATTAGAAACCACAGGGTTGTTTAGTAGGGAGATGAAAGGCAGGATAATTCTGGACTAAAGGGGAGTTCACAGCCATCAGGCTGAGCCATGACACTGTTGTGACCCTGATATTCTGCCATTCTCGGTTTTATCAATGAAGAAGTGATCTCAGGCTGGAAAAGCAGTTGGTTTCTAGACCTGCAGAATGACGTTGTAGAGAAACCCGCTTTCACTCCTCTTGTTCCTCTCCCCTGGTCTTGCTCACCCCAACCGTCCTCTCTGAGCTTCTCTCCTGATGTCTCTCCCTCCCTTTTTTCCCCTCGCCTTTTCTCTACAACTAGCTTCATTTTGGGTCTTCACACGTCAGAATGCCTCTTAGACCCCGTGGTTCCATGGCAACGCTGTTCCTAAACAAAAGCCTGCCTCACTTGCCCTGGTGTCAGCTACAGTAAACGGCTGCCCAGCCCCCGCAGCGCCTGTTAATCCTATAATCCAAGGCCGATTTCTACAAGACTACATACAATGTTCACTGGTCTGGACTCCAAGTAGGTCAGGCAGCTGATGTTCAGCTGATTAGAGGCTCCTAGGGACCCTGCAGATTCAGAGGCAACGGGGTGTCTTATAACTTCAGAGGCGACATCTCTCTGAATCAACACAGGCTCCTGAAGAATTCTAATCTTGGTGGTACTTGAAGCAATTTAGAGATAATGAGCCTCTGTCGATGTGAAGGAAGACAACCTTTCAATCGCAACCCCCTCCGCTGAGCCATTTTTGAATACAGTAGGGCTTTTAGTCTTTCTATAAAAAGGAAGTTTAACAAAATGCATTTCCAAGAGGGAAAATGCAATCGTTTCTTCCACAGGAATGCAGAGTTTGTTTAGTAAGAGCCTTTTGGGCAGATCAATATGTGAGTTAACTAGTGGAGTCTGACAGTTCATGTCAAAAATCACTGGTTGTGTTAAAAGTGACACCATCCCAGGAGTTTGTGTGTGTGTGTGTGTGTGTGTGTGTGTGTGTGTGTGTGGGGCACAGGGAACTTTCTGCTGGGAACTGAGATTGGAATGCTAGTTCTCATTGCTGTCTCTGATTCCTGGATATGCTTAGGTAGGACCCAGGGGAAGAGCCCATTGCCTAGCGGAGGGGAAGCCATAGACGTGGCAGCCTGGGGTGACTGCAGGGAGCAAAGCACCAGCCCCACCCACAGTCTTCATCCATGGCCAAGTGCCTGCACTGGACTGCGAGAAGTCACACTCAACAGTGCTGGGCCACTGTGCCCTCGAGGTTGCATATCTCAGCATTCAGCCCGCGTGGACTGACTTGGCTGACAAGACCGGGGTGGGATGAGGCAGGGAAAGTGAGGACTGTGAGACTTTCTCAGTCCCACCACCCAGTGAGGCAGGCCCAGGAGCTCGGCAGATCTGCCTGGAAGCTCCTTGAAAGAGAACAGAAGGTGAGGAGCATGTGCACGCAGCAGCACCTGTGGCTGAGGGAGACGTCTTCATGTTTGTCGCTGGTTCTCCAAGCAGAACGAGCTGTAGAAGCAGGAGCATCCTGGTTGGAAACGAATGTCTCTTTAGGGATACCTAAATTCTTTAAGACATTTCATATTTTAAGACTATCCAATGCCCTTTCCCTGGGTAACTGGGTGCCAAGCAGCCTCCTGTGTTTCCCTGTGATCTCCTCCCACCAGGGAGATCGCAGCATCCCCTTACAAGACCCACTATCCTCATGGGCACACGGCCAGCAGACACAGACGAAGTGGGGTTCTGATTCCCCACTGGGCTCGTGCCAGCGTGGACTGCAGAAGCCGGCTCCTTCCCAGCCTCTGTCCTGCACCAGCACAGACGCCGACACTGCAGCCAAGGAAGCGCCCAGGCCCGCGGGGCGCACCAAGTTTCTCCCCTAAGTGCCCAGCGCCGCTGTGGACCTGTCGGAGCACAGAGCCTGGCAGCCAGCAGGCAGCTGAGAAATATTTGTAAAAAGAAAGAGAAGAAAGAAATAGAACGAAGAAGAAAAGAAGAAACCACAGACAGAGGGAAGGAAAAGGGAGGAGGGAGGCAGGAAAGAGAAAGAGCCAGAGGGTGTGGGGAGCAGCGAGGGACAAACTGAGCTGGAGACGCTGAGAAGCTCTGACGGCCTGAAAGAATCTTCTCTTCTGGACACCAGCACAGTGGCTGCATGGGGACCGGGGAGGGACACGCAGGTTGAGAGTGGCAGTGAGAACTTGGAGACTTTGTCTTCATTTCCCGGTGACAACAAGGAGTGTAATGGCGCATGCTGAACATCGCTTTCCCCAGGGCAGAGACTAGACAAGCCCAGGGCCTTCCTTCTCAGCTCAGGATGAAGCCTGTCCCCCTCACAGCTGGCAGCCCCTGCGGCTCCGTTCTCAGCTCCTCCCCACCCTCAGCCACCCCCTTCTCCCTCCCTGAGCTGCCAGCTCAGTCTCCTCTTGCTGGCCTGTGAGCCCTGGCCAGGCAGGCTCCTCAGTTGCTGAGGTCTGTGTTTATGTCCCCCCACATCCCAGAGGGAATAAGCTGCCCCCGAAGGTGACTGTGTTAGGAGGTGGGGCCTTTGGGAGGTGATGAGGTCAGGGGGGTGGAGTCCTCACCAACGGGATTAGTGCCCTCACAGGAGGCCGAAGGGACCAGAGCGGTGCCCTTCTACCTGGTGAGAACACAGCAGGTGGCACTGGCTGTGAACCGGGAGGCAGGCCCTCGCCAGGCACCAAATCTTCTGGTGCCTTGATACTGGCTGGACTCCAGCCTCCAGAAATCCATTTCTGCTTTTTAAAAGCCACCCAATTTTGTTACAACAGCCTAAACAGACTAAGACATAGGTGCTGACTAGATATTTATCATCGTTCTTATTTGTCGAAATTCAGCTCACAAGTCACCTCCCCTAGTATGTGGCTTTACATAATTAATCCCAGACTTTGATTAATGCCGTATTTTAACCGAGAGGACCAAAGGGATGGAGAGATGAACATCCCCACCTTCTTTTCCATCCTGCCTGCCTGTGGAAGGGGAGTGGGGCTTGCCTAGAGCTGGGGGAGATGTTGTCCTCACAGATCTTCTGGTGCAAGAGGTGTGAAGCTGAGGGAGGGAGAAACAGGGAAGAGGAGGGTGTCTTAGCTTTGTGCCACCCGGAAGCAGACCGGGACAGAAACAGGAGTGCAAAGGTGCAGAAAACACAGAGAGGGAGAGAGGGAAGGGAAGGCTGCCAGGAACGGATGGTGGGCCAGTCTCGGCTGGCGACACCTGAAGCTTATTCCCTCTGGGAACTCAGGGAACCAAGGCAGAACACGCACCTCTGAGTCCTCAAACTTTGAGGTGAGGATGCAGGAGTATTTATTAAGTGACCCCACAATTAATCACCTGAGGGCTGGCCCACTCCGTGCCTCTGTGCGGGCTGCAAAGTGGACCCACTTTCTCAGGTAAGGGAGAGCAGGTGCTGGCCCAGGTGCCCTGACGTCGCGCGGATGATGGATGGGGCGGGCAGGGCTGCAACGGCTTCTGCTGCAGATGGAACAGAAGGAAAGCCAGGGGAGACACCAAGTGAGGGATGCCAACTTCTGTGCAAGCTGCCTTCTGGTTGCTACAGAGTGTCCTTTTCAACGTGGCATGTCTGAAGCCCAGACCATATGGTGACACTTTCTAAGGGTTTTGCTCCCTCAGATCCTTGCCGGGGTACGGGGGTGCGGGGGCAGGGGGGCTGCGTGTGCCCTTGTGCCTGACTGAGTGCCACCGTCTCACAAGCCCAGCACGTCTCTGCGGCTGGACTGAGAGCTGCCCAAGGATGGATACTGTGTGATTTTCTGCTTTTGTGTTTCCTGATGAGAGAGAAGAGGAGAACAATGACAAAGATAGCTTTGATCAAGGAAAGGGTTTTCCTAGACCAAGCCTGTGACATGCTTTTCACCAGGGGTGATCACTCCTCTGTTGCATTTCATAAATCTCTTACTGTTCCCTGCCAGGGATGCAAATCAAAGTAAATTTTGTTTGTGGCTATGGACCAGACAGACCTTAACCTCCCGAGCAGGTCTTGCTCCAAAACACCCCTTTGAGGCCTGGGGATGAAACGTGGCGCATCCTAAGTGATCTTGGCCCCAGCACTGGCGGGCGGGCGCACACTGAGTTTGTCTCATCCTGTTAAGGAAAATGATCTCTGGTCTCTGTGCTGCGCTCGGATCACCAGCTTGATGAGAACATAATGAGCCTGAATGAATTGCAAGGAAGAGAAGGAGTAGTTCGCTTTGAGGAGCTGCACTAACCCGGCAGGGCCGGGAGAGTGATTTCAGCTCTGGGGAGCAATTTGCTGTCCCCATCTGAAGGATCAGACCATGTCTTTATCATGCCAGCTGCCTCAGGACGAAGGTGCCGATGTCTCAGTGCCAGCTGCATAACTGTCACATAAATATTGATACTGTGTTAAATTGCCTGTTAAAGGGAATGGCCAACTCCATGAAACCATTTTAAATGAATGCCGCTGGCCCGACTCCCTGCCCTCTTCTCTCACTGTCTGATCCTCTGGAGCTTTTTAAACCGACCTCCCTCCAACCCACAGCCTGAGAGGCAGCTTGCCCCCAGGGTGGCCAGGCCCTGTCCCCTGCTCAGCTCCCCTGTCGGGACCTCCCACTGCTTCTCTCCTGCTGGGAGTGGCACGAAGGGAGGGGTTGAGTGGAAAGAGAAACAGAGCAGGAGAGGAAGGTGAAGATGAGTAAAGTGAAGGTAGGATCTGGGCTGGAAAAATAAAAACAGACAAGAAACATGGAGAGAGACAAGGAAGAGCGATGAAATTAAGTTCCCCAGAGAAGGACAGGTGTGTCGCCCTCGGCCCCTCCTCACTTCCCAAGCTCTCCCAAGCGGCTCCTTTCTTTCATAAAGATTTCCCCAAGTTTCCAGCTACAAATCGTGATTCTCTTTTGACTCCTACTGTGTTTGCTCTACCCTTTCCGAGGCACTCAGCACTTTCTGTCTTGCATTATAGCTGCCAGGGGCAGACTTGGAGGGTGGGAGTTGACCTTCATGGTCCTGTATGCCTTTCCTAACACAAAGTATAACTTTCAGACTGTCAAGATTGCAATGCTGTCCCAACTGCTACAGTTTGAATGTGTTCCCTCCAAACTCTAGGGGTTGCCAATGAGACTGTTTTAAGAGGCGGGGCCTCGAAGAGGTGATTAGGCCATGAGTGCTCCTTCCTCAGAATGGGTTTAAGGACCTCATGAAGGAGGTTTCTTGTAGGGTTGAGCCAGCCTGCTCTTTCGCTCATCTGCCGGGTGAGAAGACAGCGTTTGCTCCCTCTTGCCTGCCCACCTTCCGCCCTGTGTAGATGGAGGCTTTATCTTAGACTTCCCAGACCCCAGAACTGTGAGGAATGAAATCCTGTTCTTTATAAAGTACCCAGCCTGTGGCATTCTGTTATAGCAGCACAAATGGACTCAAATACCAATCTAGATAATGTGTCAAAGAGAGATTTAATCATTAATAAGGGAACACATATAATAGTAATGCCAGTTCAGGAAGGATTTTTAAGAATTGGGTATTTCTAGGAATTTTGGAAAACAGAGTGTTAGAATATAATTGTTAGGTTAGATAGAACATTGGTTCATGTTCTACAGGGCAATGTAGAACTTAGTTTCTCTAATGCACAGAAATCTACAAGTAACTTCACAGATCTGAGCTCTAAGCAGTGGGGTGAAGCAGTAAGTAACAACATCAAACTTGGGTTTATTCTGCAGATTTAAAAATCCCTTGGGCAGGCCATGGTGTGAGAATGGAAGAACACGCCATCATCCACCCCTGTTTCCAAGTTTGGGATGATCTTCCATAACATAGGTGTTCAATAAATGTTTAGTGAGTGGCCACATGAATAAAACATAAATCTAAAATCACGTCCTGTAAGTAGACAGATCTTTTCTATTTCTAATTCCCATAATCTTGTCAGTGGAGCTCTTGGGCCCTTTTTATCAGAGTGTGGAAATTTGAAGGAAGCAAGACAATTGACATGAGAATGACATTTTATATTGTATAATTAAACATAACTTATATTTTAATAAAGTCCTGCCTGGGTCACATGGGTGGTCTGAAAATATGCCTAGGATTCAGTGATGCCATCCCCATCCCATGAATACCTTCGGCGTCACATGAATGCTGCTCTATTGAAAGTGGAAGCGTGATTAATGTAATCATGTGCATGCCCAGGCTTTCCTCCACCACATCTCCTGTTTTATTAAACATAAAACTTCCCATGTAATCAAAATATTAAATGATGGTTGGGATATTAGCTCTTATTCAATTCTAAATTTACTCTGAATCATTGTACATGATTAATGGCTTACAGAAAGGAACATGCTGAAATCTGGGTCTCACTTAAGTAGGAAGGCCCAATTTAATGGCAAGAAATTAGGAGAGTCGTAAAATGACCATTTTAAAAACATTTTGCTAAGTTCTTATTTTATACCTCCTCCTCCTCCAGCTCTGTGCTAAGAGGCCAGCACTTAGCCCAGCTGTGGGCAGAAAGGAAATATTCAAAACTCCGAACCCCGGAGACCAGGCTAGACTCCTTCAGCGCAGCGCGGCCAGACATCCATCCCAGCAGCACGTGCTGTCGGCCATGAGGCAGATGCGCTGACATGAAGGCAGTTTTTGAATATTTCCTTTCTGCCCTCGGCTAGGCTAAGTGCTGGCCTCCCAGCACAGAGCTGGAGGAGGAGGAGTAAAATAAGAACTTAGCAAAATGTTTTTAAAATGGTCATTTTAGAACCCTCCCCGAGCAAGCCTGCTGGGACCTGCCGCCTGGTCTCTTTTTCCAGCTTTCTTTTCCCAGGTGTGGATCTTCAGTTCCCCAGGATCGCCATCACACTTTAGGGTCCAGCTGGCCCTGAAAACCAAATTAATTAATTCTTCTTCATCTTTTAGGGGGACAGAGCTCTTTGAGAATCTGTCAAGAGTTGAGTCTGGGTTCCCTCCTTCAGCTGCGAGCACGCATGCGTACACCTCCTGTTTTCATTACAATTTACAGGGTTGACGTGATGAAAACCTCTGAGGGACGTTTGGAACCTGGTAAGAGCCCCACACTGAGAGTAGCAGTTGTTCCTTTTAAGTGTTTGCAAACAGATTAATCTTCCATAGTCATAGAAATGTATCTTTGAATAATTTTGGATAAACATAAAGAGGTGAGGTTGGAAATGTTCTTTGGGGGTAAGAAGACCAGTTACGCTGCTGGCCTCTGAGGCCATCTCTGGGAGCCACCTCTTCCCTGGGTGGACATGCCCCTGAGAACCTCCCTCCCTGGGGAGCTATTGCACCAGCTCCTGTGCCAGGCTGGTCCCCCTGCTGGCTGTGCAGTCCACTGGCCTTCCATCCCATCTCTGATTGTGTGTGCGGTGGACTCTGTCTTCTGCTAGAGCCATTCAAGAGTGTGTGTGCACGTGCTTCCCTCCTGGGGATCGCTCTGTCTTTGACCATGTCGTGGCTTCCCCCAGTCCCTTGTGTGTGAATTGAAATTCAAGCCAGCACGAAGTCAGCAGAGATGCAGAACTCAGGGATTACCAGCTTAGAGAGGTCCAGGGCTGTCCAAGCTGTCATGAGGGAGATCGGTTTGGAGAGGCAGACGGAGGCACCATGACAGACGACCCCAAACGCTGAGCCATGGACAGTGGCTTGTGCTGTAAAGGTAAAGCGAGACCTCATTTGTGCAGTGATTCATCATCTCTTTTAATCTGTTTTTCATATTTTGATTTTTATAGAGCAGCCTCTGTAGCAGATTTTCTTCACTTCTCTCAAAATAACAGCACCCATATTACTGCCCAGCCTCCATTGCGGCTACAAATAGCCATGGATGGGTGTTCTACCTAATAAGATGCATCAGAAATGCCTGTGACTTCCAGGAAATCTCCTTACCATGGAGCCCACATGCCATTTTTCTCTCCCTAGAGCTTGGCAAAGTGATTCAAGCTTGAGATTCATCCTGGACCATGAGGACAGGGACCAGCCTGAGTGTATCAGAGCAGGTCCCTGGCAAATTCACAGAGCCACCAAAAAGCCCTAGGCTGGCTCCCCCTTCCCCAACTTCTTTTGTGTGTAAGAGAAATCAACGTCTAAGGTGCCAAGGCCACAGTTACTTGGGGTTTTGGTTACGTGCAGCCCAAAGGAATCCTGTAGATACAACTTCTCTGCCTCTCACCTCCTATTCAGTTTAAACTCATCATCTAAAATAATTCAGTAAGTTTTAGATTTCTCAATCTTATCTTTAAACATTTTCAGCTATCTTTATTCACTTCTAATTTTTCTTATACTGTACATGGAAGGTCCTCAATAAAGACTGATTAAATGAATGAATGAACACTTGTCCTTTGGAACTTGTGGCCGTATTTTCCCTTGTTTAGGAACATAGAGTCTACAAAAATGAGATGTTAGAGTTGGAAGACATCTTAGAGTTCATTTACTTTACTTTCCACCCAAGAAAAGAAAGAAATTCTCCATGTGCAAATATTTCCCATCACACTACAGTTCTGCCCTTTTTTCCCTGTTTTCGCTCCCATCCTCAACAAACATTTCTTTCACATCACCTGGAAAAATTTGCTGCAAATTACTGCAGCCACATCCTTCTTTCTTTAGATGCACCCAAGAGTTGATGGCTTCCAGAAAATTTTCCCTTTGGCTCTAAGACAGAGAAAAGCTAGCATTCGGTGCTCATCCCACATCCGCTGTTTACAGTTTTGAGCGTCAGTGTCCCTGCTACCACCACGCCCAGCAAGGGGGACACTTTCTGAATATGAACAAGGCCTTAGCGGCTCATAGCAGCACCTTCCAGAACCCAGGGGGTGTCACCACGCCCCTGAGCTGCTACTCTGTGGGTGGGAAGATGGGGGACTGGCGGGGGAGCTGCCACACGGGTCCCTGGGCAGAGTGGAAAGTGGCAGAACTCCTTAGCGTACTGCAAACTCCGCTCCAAAGAGGCCACGTTGCAGCTTTACTCACTCAGCTTCAGAATTCTTCAGCACCTGCCCCACCCCCGATTCCCTCCTCCGGGGCGTCAGTGGGGTTCCACACCCGCCATCCACTGAAACACACGTGTCAAGTTCACCATCAACCCCATGCTGCAACGTCAGGACATCCCTCCATTCCCCTGGGCCCCCCTGGCCTCACCCCCTGCTCTGCAAACTCTGCCCCTGGGCTCCCGAGATGGCACACGTCCTGTCCTTGTCCTGTAGTGCCACCACTTCTTAGTCTCCTTTGCTGGCTTCTTCTTGGCCTGACTCTAAATGTTGGAGAGCCTCAGGGCTGGACCCAGGCCTATTCCTTTAAGAAACTCGTCCAATATCCCAGGCTTTAAATGCCACTTACGTTAGTAAATCCCCACATTTGTATTTCCAATCCCAACCTCCCTCCACCAAGCTCCAGGCTTGTATTTGCAACCCTCGGCCTGACGCCTGCCTTGGCCCCTCCACTGGCACCCGCACCTGCTGGCCTTTCCTGTTTCAGACGGCAGCTCTCTCATGCTCCCGGCTGTCTCTGGGCTCCAGAAGGCCTCCTCTTCCTCCTCTCACTGCCTGTTCCTCCTACCGTCAGACCCTCTCTTCCGTCTGTCTGTGTCCCTCCCTCTCCTGGACCTCCGTCCTCCTTAGACTAAGTCTCCACACCCCTCCCTGGATGATCACATCTCATCGTTAGCGTCCCTCCCGTCTGCCCTTCTACAATCCGTTCCCCACATGGTGTCCCCAAGATGCAAGTCGGACACTCGGTGCCTGGCTGAGCACCGTCAGTGCCTTCCCTTTGTGCTCAGCACCAAGCTCTTGCCACCCCTCCAAGGCTGCGCGTGCTCCTGCCAGTCCTCCACCTCACCTCCTCTCCCTCCTCCCGCCCCCGCCCTCCGGCCACGCCGACTTCCTCACTGTTTCCCCGAACACTGAGCCCTTTTCCATTGCTGGTGTTGCCCTGTGTTCCCTCTGCACCCCCAGCCCCCTATTCTTCAGGTGACTCATTTATCCCTGTCCCTAGGCTCTCAGGTCACATCAACTCCCCAGAGAGGCCTCCCGACCCCTGTGTAAAGTGGGCCAAACCCCACCGTTTTCTCCATCTCACCGCCTTATTTATTTCCTTCACAGTCACTCATCACACGTGTTCTATCATAGAAGAGTACGTTGCTTGTGTCCTTCTTTGCTGCCCACCCCGGAATGTAAACTCCAGGAGGTGGGAATCACCACCCTGTCTCCATGTCCCCAGTGCCTGGTGAGGTGCCTGGCTCACGCGCGTGTGCAGAATGAATGGAAGCTCAGGGTATGCTGCTTCCCAGGGTAGATTATGAGCAGCTCACTGTGTGCCACCCTCCGTACAGGTCCCTTTACTATCTCCTTGAACCACCCCAGGCAGGGTTTCCTGTCTCCACTGTAGAGTTGTGGAAACTGAGGCTTGGAGGTCAGTGACTTGCCTCAGGTCATCTGGCTGGTTTGGCAGCAGAGCTGCATTCAATCCCAGGGCTGTCTGGGTCGGCTGCACCTGTCATCGGTGAAAATGGAGCATTTTAGTCTTAAAGCTGGAACTATTTTAATCTTCCTCGTTGCTTAAAAACCGCTGATTGAAGACAAAGCTCTCACTTGGAGAGACTCCAGTGGTTCTTCCCCAGAGCTTCTTTCTGATGATTTCAACTGGTTCCACAATCCCGAGGTGGCCCTCACACAACCTCAGGGCAAGCTGTTTCTCCACAGCATGTCATCCCTCTCCAAGGCACAAATGTTCAGGGAGGCCGGGTGGGTACAGGTGTGTTGGGGTCTGGAGGTAACTTGAAGGCCGGCACCACCATCTTCCTTTCAGCCCTGGGGGTGTTGATTAAGGCACCGAACCCTCTGACGCTCACCAGACGGGCAGGGGAGACTCGTGACCAGATGCATCCTCCTCCTGGGTCAGTGCTGCCCAGTCAGACTGACACATTTGAGGCCTGAAAGAATAGAAACAGAAGGAGAGTGGTCCCTGCCCTGCAGAACTGAGCAAAGGGGCAGATTCTGTGAGAGCCACAAGGCAACCCACCACCCTGCCAATTCCCAGCCCTAAACCAAGAAGCTTTTAAAAACTTGGGGTCAGGGTACAGTTCAAAGGATTTCCCAAACTAAACCCACCTGTGTTTGTCCTGATCAAGAAACAAACTGTCACCAGTGCTTCCAGAATCCTGCCTGGGCCCTTCACTCGCTGCAACCTCCAAGGGTCACCTCTCCTCTGACCTCTGACCCCAGAGAGTCCTTCTGTCTGTTTTCATACTCGTGGAAATGTAGTCATGCAGTGTGTGTTCTTTGGGGCAAGCTCCTTCCACCCAATATGAAGTTTCTGAAGGTATTCGTTCATATGTTGTGAGTAGCTGTAGAGCATTTGTTCTAGTGTATTCCACTGTGTACATGCACCATCATGTGTATGTTAGAGATCTGGTTGCAATACGCTCTGATTAGGGGCATTTTCTAGGTTGGATGGAAACCAAATATAGTTTAATGCAGCCACTGCTTTAAACATGGGAGCCCCTCCATAAATTCCATTTCATCTCACTAATACTTAGGAAACCATTTTTCTCCGGCTCTGTCAGGCTATTTTGTGCAGATATATTTGCATAAAAATTTAGGCTGCTATTGGCCTTCACCATGGAGTGTCCCGGAAAAGGCACTAAACCAAGAGGAGTTTCTACAACTGACCAGAAGCACCATGGAATGTTATCACAGTGACTCAGTCCCAGCGACACGGAATTACTGTCTGCCCTGCCTCATCCCGGGGCTACTCTGAGGACCAAGTAAGATAAAGCAGATGTCACAAAACACAGTATGATAACAACTTCATAAAAAAGAGACATGCATGTATTCTATTTGGGGGAAAAAAGTAAAATATACTATTATGGGTAATAATGTTATAGAGGAATTTATTTTCTTACATTTTTATTTTTAAAAATCCACATATTTAATGCAGAAAATGCATTACTTTTTAAATAAGAAATAGGCTATCAAAGTCAAGTAATATCTGTAGAAGAGCACTGAGATCTATAAATTACAAAACAAATGAAAGCTATTATATATCACTTGATTGGCTCCTGAGGAAGACTTCTGGTTTTTTTAAAAATAGAAAGTCTTTTTGCTGTACTCTATTTGGCAAAGCTGGAACGAAAACAGCCCTACTGAAATATTGAAAGAAAAACAAAGTGCTTCACAGTCCAGGCTGCCAAGAGATACACCTAACCTACAGTTCCTCACGTCACCTTTCCTAAACAGGCAGCTGGTTGTTGGGTTGTTGCCATGAGGGTCAGTGTCTGAGGACAGCCTGTGGCCAGTGCTGCTCTGTCCTTTAGGTGGTCCTAGATATCTGTTCTTGGGCTCACGATGATACGGGAACAAAACAAGGTCTCCCAGGAAAGCAACGAGTCAAGACTCAAGGCTTGGATGGAAGGAGCGTACCTAACAATGGTGGAAAACTCTGTTCCCACCTTGCATAAATAGTAACTCAGAGCAAAAGAATAATTTAACTATATAGAGCAGTACAAGGCCAAGTCTCCATGGTCCTTTACTTGGAAACTTAAGTGAAATCTGTGAAGAGAGGGGATTTTATTGGACTTTTTTTTGGTTTGCTGTGGCATTTGAAGCCGTTTTTCAACCCAAGAAGCCCTTTATTATTCCTAAAGGTCCATTTTTGTAATCCATTGTGTGAACATAGTGTGGCTTGTAGAACAGCAGCATCTGTATTACCTGGGAGTTTGTTAGAAACACAGCATCGTGGACTCCACCTCCAGCCTCCTGAGTCAGTAGCTGCATTTTAACAAGATCACCATTTGATGCATGTCAAAATTGGAAAAGCCCTTCTCAATAGTGGAATTCTGGAAAATACAGGAAAGGGAAAGAGGACAGTTTGGCTGCATTTACCTCCTTTTCTCCCCCAGGCATTGTTCTTTTTACACAGTCATCATCACAAGTTGTACAGTCTCGTAGCGAGGTGCTCACTTATCCTCAGAGTAAGCGTCTCTCCACGTTATCACATCCTTTTTCATTAACATTTCAAATAGTTGCACATAGTCCATTAAGCAGATGTACTCCAGTTAATTCGATTTAATTACTTCTAGTGGGTTACTTGAGTGATTTAAATTTTTTGTATTGTAAGTAGTTCAGCAATAAAAATTTTTGTGCTTACAATTTACATATTCAGATTTTTTTTCTGGGAGAGATTCCCAGAAAAAAAGTTTTAAAGTAAAGATTTCTTCTTTATAATAAATATATTCTTATTATAAGAAGTTCCTAAAAATATGAGGACACAAATCTTTCTGTGTGATAAATCTGCATAGAACTATACACACACACACAAATAGATGTGTGTAAAAACTGGAGAAATCTGAATAAGTTCTGTAATCAAGCCAATAGCATTGCACCGACATCAGTCTTCTGGGTTTGATGCTGTACTATAGTGATGTGGGATGTGACCATTGGGAGAAACTGGGACCAATGTACACAGGATCTCTCTGAATTATTTTTCCTACTTACTGTGAGTTTGTGATTATTTCAAAGTAAACGTTTTTCAAAATATGAGAGAGGAAAGAAAAAGAAACCACGAAAAGCCCATCCCTCAAATGCAAACCTTGTTAATGTTTTGGCATATTTCTTTTCAATCTTCTTCTGTGCATTGTTAAAAATAGTCATACAAAATAAAAGCCGTTTTAAGGCCCTTGATTTATGTTGTAATTCACTGGGCGTAGCTTTGGGGAGATATCGAAATAACCAGAAGACAGAGATGGGTCTGGAGAAGTCTGTGGCCATGTGCTGACAGGTTTGAGGGGGCTGAGACCCCCAAGGAAACATATTGCCCTCCCTACACCGATTCCATTTCTGCTTTGGACTGCTCTGAGGAAATGGGGAAATGCAGAAGCAAAAAAAGTCCCCTTGGCTAAATGTCCAGCTCTGGCTCTTTGCTGGATTTGCCAAAAGGACACCAAGAACATGACTAAGGTGGTTGCAGTTCATCAATGCCCTGACTTCTCAAGAACACTCCAACTCCCCTCAGTTCCACATCTCCTACACTCTCACCTACCAACCTCATATCCATGACAAAGAATCCTCCTAAAGCTCAGCTGAAGTGACACTGCCTATGAGACATGGCTTCAGCAAGCCCCAGGGCCAAGAAACATGTCCCCTGCTTTGGGCTCCCAGGCATCTGACCTGCTGCGGAAGTTCTGTGATTTACCTACGTGCTCACCCCTCTCCCTATGGGGCCATGAAGCCTTGGTGGCAGTCTTCCCTGTTAGTCACCTTGCAGTATTTTTTGAGTAGGTTCTCAGCCAGTGTTTGTTAATGCAGGGAAGGTAGAAGGGAAGGAAGGAGGGAAAGAGGGAAGGAACGAAAGGAGGACAGGATGGAAGAAAAGTGGAAAGGAAGGAAGGTGGCCCCAGGGTGGTCACGAGCATGAAAGCAGCTTAAGCGACTGTTCCCAGGCCTTCAGAGCGCCTGCAGCTCTCTTGTGGACGTCACTAACCTTCATCTCCTTCTCCCTCTGACCCCTGCATCAATGAGGCATAATAAGAAGCCTTCTGGTATAGCCTCTGGTGGTTTCCACTTTGGTTCTCGTTCACCTGTTCTCAGGTGAGCCGTAGGTAATAGGTAATGCTAACCAGAGCGGGACCGGCCCTGAGGGGCACCACTATTGGACCTGCTCATGGGTAGAGTGAAGGGTCCATCGAATTATACCCTCAAGTGAGAGTCCTGGCTTTGCCCCTGGGGACCTTCAAGTTCATTCTTGATGGGTTGAAGCTTAGAGCGAAGTGTGGAGACAGGGCTTAGGCTGAGTTCTGGCTTTGGCCATCTCCGTGACCTTGGACCAGGCACCCCAGTGACAAGACTGCTTCTGCATCTAGAAATGAGATGGGTATACAAAGCCTTTCTGTTTCTTCAGCTCTTAGATGCAGGGTGCACTGGCCGGCAGGTATGGGTCAGAATCCCAAAGGTGTGAGGACTGGGAGTCAGGGGTGCTTTGTCCTGCCGGAATGTCAGCTTCTGGAGGCAGGCCAGGCTGCAACTCCAGGCTGAACTTGGCTGGACATGGTCCTTTGCACAGAAGAAGAAGACCTCTCCAGGCTAAGTTTCACCACCGACCAGTCGAGCCAAGTAGGCGTTCCCTCCTGGATGTTCGGAGTGGGCGTCTGCCTTGGCTTTACGAGGCAAAGCCCTGGGGAAGCTTAAGAAGACACTGTCCCCTGTGCTCCTCCCAAGAAAACTGAGCCCTTCTCAGCAGGGCTGACTTACCCACAGTGCCTGGAACCCACATGGGTTTTAATTTCATTTAAAATCAAATGAAGAAAATGAACTTTTAGATCAAAGAAAAGGTTTTAACATGCAATATTGACATATTCGTCTTTATATTGATGCAGTCATAAAATATAACTCTCAATATATTTTTATGGAGGAAGTGGCCCATGGTAGTCATAATGTGGCCCTAGCTTGGGGTGCCCCCCAAGGCATCAGGCGGTTTTAAAGCTTCCCAGGTGGTTCTAATATGTAGCCAGAGTTAAAAGCCACTGGTTTAAAGAGTGCCTGGGTGGCTCCCTGTTCTTAAATATCTCCACCTGGTGCCCCACCCCCTAGGCTTGCCAGGAATTTCAGTTTTAGAGAAATTGGAGTTAATTTAAATTAAAAGGTTTTAAGTTAAATTGAAATTTTTTTTCTAGGAGTCCCCATTCAAGTATTTTTCAGATCTGGCAGTTACCAGAGACTGAATAGGCTTTGAAAAAGTATATTTGGTGGGTGAGCAGAGTCAGGAGAGATTATTGGTGCTGCCACAGGCGTTAGCATCCCCAGGCAGCTGGGGGTGCCTGAGCGGGCTGGGAATGGGGGCTGCTGTCAGGGAGGAACCCAGATGGCCACCTGGACAGGCAATGGGCCCTCCCCTGTGCATGGGCTCCAGGGATTTCCAAACTCTTCCTCATTTGGCCTCATAGCATCCCTGAGGCAGACAGGGTGATCAATTAGATTAATTGATTGACCTGATGGTTATTGCTCCATTTACAAGGTTAAGTGCAGGCTGTACATTAGAACAGGGTGGGGACCACCTGCCAAGGCAGGCAGTGTCCTGCTGCATGGGTAACTTTGCTGATTTCAGACCCCGAATTCCAGTCAAAGCAAAAGATAGCGTCAAACTGCATTTGGGGGAAAAATGAAAGCATTTTCTCAATATTCACCAGCTTTCGTGGCCTGCCATTGAAAATTGTCAAGATTTTCATAATTTTGCAGAGATGCCAGGACATCCCTATCTGAAATGTTCAGATTGAAGAGGCAACAGGTGACTCAGTCTTTGCTTTGGGAACAAGCTCTCCCTCAAGTCCACAGGGCTCCACCCTGGATACAGGACCACAGCGCCACCTTGTGGACAACTTTGGGGTAGCTCAGAGTCCCAGAGAGTGTAGACACTGACCGCCGTGCCCTCCTTCCCGCTGCCCCCAGCTCCCACCCAGCATACAAAAGAGGAAGATAAGAAAAAGGAAGGCAGCTCTTCAGTCTGGAGATTGGCAGATTGGTTTTCCCTCCTTGCAAGACTAAATGGTTTGCATTCACCATGATGGAAAATATTACAGTGCAATAGAGAAAATAAATACTTAAAAACATTTTTTTTAAATTTAAGGAATGAGCATTAAACACTAAGAGATCAGTGCAAAGTGCAATGCCATTCCCAAAGACCTGAGGGCCTCATTTAAGAAACAAAACCCCCCCCATATATTTGCATAAATCTCTGTCCAGAGGAGAATAAATCTCAGAATATTGAAAAGAAGCAAATGTAGCATTTCAGCCAGGCAAGAGTTTACTTCCTCAGTGTCTAAAATAGTGGTCTCCATTTCATTCTGAACACAATTTTTATCATTAAAAATTTCTGAAAATGTAGCTCCAGGATACGTATATTTAATTTAGAAAGCATATACATGAACCACATCACAAATGTCTTATGTACACTGTAAAACCTACCAAAACAGAAATGAAAAAGTGAGATAAAAAAATACAACTCTGTGTTCTGATGCTCTTTGCAGGTGCCTTCTGGCACCTCCTGTAGGGCGTGCCCCTCAGTGGAACCACAGCTCCAGCATCCGGCACACAGCAGGGCCACGTGAGTCCAGTCAGCTACCGAGGAGGAGCAACAGGCCCTCTTGCATCTTCGCTAGGAACGCAGGACACATAGATGCACTGTTAGCAAGAAGAAGTTTCTAGAAAAAAAGGCAGGCCCTCTCTGGCTTTGCCAACACCAGATCTCTGAGACACTGGGGCTCACCAGATCCCACACCAGCCCCATATTTCCCAGCTGGTGCAGCCATCGGGTCACTATGTCGCGAAGCACGCCAACTCTGCCCCCTGCTTCCTGGGTGGCAGGAACTGGGGGATCTAGAGTGCACAGAGGGCTCCTGTTTTGTATCGGGGTGGACGTGAGTGACAAATAAGCACTCGTTGTACTAAGCCACAGAGACACGGGGAGTTAGTCGGTACTGGAGTGGGATCACGCCTGTTCTGATTAACGCACTCGGCATGTCTAGCTGACGCGAGGTGGAGCCAAAGTTTCAGAAGATCGGTCGAGTGCTACTTGCTCCCTCATGTTCCTTAGCGGTGCTGGGGACACAAAGGAAGTGTCTCTAACCACAAAGAGGCAGCAAGATGTGAACTAACATGAAGCGATTGTTGAATGAGTCCCTGTGCGGGACAAGCAGCCTGCTTGTTCACAGGTTCCATGTCGTCTGCACGAAAAGGGGGCATCGACCCTGAACACGGACATGTTGGTGTGGTTCTGTTCAAACCATTTCCATGTATACTATTTCATTTGGCTTGCACTCACCCACTGCAGTATCCCTGCATACTTGACAAGGATTTATACCATCTTCAACAAAGACTTCACTGAGGCTGTGACACATCTGGTGATGAGTTCCCTGCTCCACTTCCTCCAGCTCACGTCACAGGAGCCACTGTGGGAACCCCTGAAACCCTGCGGATGCTGAAAGCTGGAGAGTGATCCCTCAATATCAGTCGCCCAGAAATCCCTCTTCAGTGTTGGACTGATGGCATCGAATAAACATTCTGGATTTCTGAAATTGGAGATTCCCGGCTTCTAGGTGCACAGTAACGCCACTATGGTAACAGCAGATGGGATCATGTGCCGACACTACATGAATGTGCTGTTGAATAACTCGCAAGACCCCTCCCAGGTAGATGGTGCTGTCTTTGTTTTCTAGACGAAAAAACCAAGATGCAGAAACATTAAGTAATGACATAAAAGGTTAGGTCCACTCACCTCCATGAGAGCGAGAGTGTGTGGGAACCCGCTAGAAGTCCCATCCCCATCCTGAGCCCCGGGCAGCAGCACTGACCCCTTTCTCCACACCCGTGTCCCCAGAGCTGGCCTCCTCTGGGCGGCATCCAACATCAGGACGCCGGAGCACCCCAAGGAGAAGTTCACTGAGCCGGAGTGAGTGAACCCAGAGCAACAGGGCTTCCCTGGAGTGCGAGGAAGGCCCTGGCAGCCAGTTTTACTTCTTCCTTCAGTAATCGGTGTCCACAAAAAACAGAGGGAGCTCCTATAATTCCTTTGTCCTTTTTTATAAAACTTACCAGTGCCCTGCACAAGGTCGATAATGCCTACTTCTGAAAGCTGAGACACATGCTGAGAAGAGCAATGCCAAAGGCCGCCAGGAGTCTACCTCACTACGGTGTCTGAAGGATATTATCAGTCCACAATGGTTCGAAGTATCTCTCTAGAGGTTTACATTGTCCTAAAAGGTTATAATTTTTTAAAGCCATTTTAAACAATAGCATGAAAGGAAGGGGGTGACTTCTAAACCAATGGCAAGAGTAAATTAACTGAATGTATTCTGTTTATTTAGACCCAGAATTAAAAAGGACAGAAAACTGACATTGATTTGGGGTGTGAACCATAGGGCCAAGAATCGTGCTGCTCATTTTCTGCACATGAGCTGACGAGATGACGGAGTAGTAGCCATCATCACCCCGTGTTACAGAGGGAGGAATGGAAGCCCCCTGGCAGGCGGTGGAGCCAGGGCTGGAACCCAGCGGCAGGCAGTGCTGCCCACTAAGAAGCAATGCGGCTGCAGCCCTGTGACAGCCAGGTGCCAGGCTGAGCTGTGACTGCCCCTGCTGGGTGCAGTTCAGACCAACAGCAAAAAGAGCCACTAGGGTCCTCCTGGCTTCCTTTGCCACAGTCCAGCGCAGAGGACAGCCCAGCTGTGTCACTGCGACACGCAGGAGGCAGCTGCAAGGGGACCAAGTAGAGGCTGAGGCAGGTACTCTGTCCCTTTCCTTCCCTCTGCCGAAGCCCAGGAGGAGCCTGTGGGCTGGCGAAGGGAGCAGGGGGCCCTGAGGTGTCCTCTTTTCTTCAGGAGGAAAATGAAACACACCACGTTAGAAGACATGACATTTTTGCAGCGCTTGCATTCTTGCTTGAGACCCAGCACACCCTGTGCCCTGAGAGGAGCCGAGCCCGGGGCCCCCACGTCCTATGAACGCCTTCTCTCTGTTGCCGGGGTGTTTTCTACGCCGGAGGGAGGAACTGGACTTAAAGTAGAACTCTTTCCACAGCTCACTGCACAGCAGAACCTGAGCCAGATCGACATAAGGCTGTTTATCGTTCTCGTCCAGCCTCTGAGACTGAACACGGGACGTCTCCCTGCAGCAGCTTCAGGAGGTGGCGCTGGCCGCCCGCCCCAGATGGCTGTCGTGCAACACGGCGTGTGTGGCGATTGCTCTTCTACGGCTGCCACGGTTTACAGCCTGCAAACACCTGGGCTTTGGGTGAGGCTGGTGGAGCCGGGTTGGGATGGGAGGGTAAAGTCCTCTCAGTGGGCACCTGGCACGCACAGAGCCTTCCATGACAGTGTCGTCTTCACACCAGCCCAAGTTCTGGGGGCAGAGGAACCTAAAGTTCCCATTCCATATACTCAGGAAGCCCCTTACTGAGGAAGACTGAGGCCCCTGGCCAGAAAGCCGGCTCGAGCTGGCTCCTTCCAAGTGGTGCTGCGTCTCTGGACCCAGCTTTCAGTCTAGAAATGAGGCCCTGGGCTCTGAGGATGGGGAGGTTTGCCCGAGGTCTCTAGAGGGCTCCCGGCAGAACCAGGCCTAGAACTTGGGTCCTAGCTCGCAGCCCAGCCCTTCCACACAAGTGGATTCATCTCCATGTGGGGGGTTTCTTCCCAAGATGTTGACGTGTGAATTTTTTCTTCTCTCCACATAGCACCTGGGTGTGGGAGCCTGGAGTCATCTTCTTCCCTCCTGGGTGTCCACCAGCTGGAATTGGCAGATGACCTGCAGTTCCAGTTCCCTGGGTTTTCATGTGGCCTTTGTCCTGCACAAGCCATCATGCCCTGACCAGAGGGACAACCCATCCAATCTCTTTAGAGACCACTGGGCAGAGTTGAGAGTAGCAGGAGTGAATGTCACCCCAGAGGAAGTATAATAAGCCCTGATAGAGCAGGTGCAGGAACCAACCAGATTGCAGGGTGTCCACATCAAGGCGCAGGGCTGGGGACAGGCTGCTCCTTCTGCGCCCAGGCTTTAGTGGGCAGCCGGCGAGTCAGAGGCCCCAGGTTGGGCCCCGGGGTTGCCTGCCACCCCCAGCTTCCCGCACGCTTGGCCTCAACAGGCACTGTAACTATTAACCAAGGAGGTCATTGCAGGAGTGTTTTTAAGGACAAAAAGAAATCTGAAACAACCCAGTGACCTTCAAGAGGGGACTGACTAGTTAAATAAATCACAAGACACCATGCAATGGGAGACCAAGCAGCTACGAAAAGGAACCGTGCCGACGTTAATCATGCACAATGTCTATGGGCGGTAGGACAGTGTGTGCAGACTGAGTCCCTCTGCTCTGGAAGTGGGCTGGGGTCCTCCACGCTCCTCAGTGCCACTTGCAGACCATTCTCCGTCTCGCTGTCTAAAATCCCCCATCTGTGATGCTGGTGCCATTAGAGTTCATGGTTAGTTCTCTTCATACCCGGCACCTTCCTACCCAGCTCATCACCTCTCCTTTCTGGACGTTTGCGCCCCGGGGTCAATCTCTCCACACTTGCAGTCCTCGCCGCAATCCGGCTTTGCTTCCTGCCTCCTTTCCTCCCACATTTACATTCTCCTGCCCACCTCAGCCCAGGGTTATACACTTGATGGCGACGTTCCCCGAAGCTGCAGTGCCTTTCAGAATCTCGATTTCGGGTGTTCCCTTTTCCAACGACCCCAGCCTACTCCCCACCCTGCCTTACCCCGACTCCATTGGCTCCTCACTCCCTTTGGGACTGACAACCCATGGAGCCCCTCCACTGATAGCCCCGTCTAACCCTTCTTTCCCTGTCTCCTCACCCCCACATCTCTCTCCCCCAGCTGTGAGTGGCCGGAGGCTCAATCATTTTCCCTTTCTTGCATACACCTCAATCCCTTTGTCCCTCTCTCAATTTGTCACACTTGGCTGCTAAATCCCAACCCTGGTGAAGTCTGACCTCCCCCCTTCTCATCTGTACCTGAGCCCACGGTCAGAGTCATGAGTCTCAGCCTCTGCCTTGCCTCCTGTGTCTGTTATCAACCTGCAGGCACAGTGGTCCCTTGAAAGCCTAAGCCAGAGCATGTCGTTCCTCAGCTCCAACTCCCCCAAAGGCTCCATCTCTCTCAGAGTAAAATCCGAGGTTCTTAAAATGCCTCTCTCTTCCTGCCACCCCTCACCTCTCTGACCCTCTCTCTTCCTGTTACCTTCCCTTCCACCTTCTCTGCTACATATCAGCCACATTGCTGGGCCTTGACCTAACCAGTTTTGCTCCACATGTTCCTGCCCCAGGACCTTTGCACTTGCTGCTTCTGCTGCCTGGAGTGATGTTTTCTCCCTGGATATTCACACAGTTTGCTCCTTCACATCTTTCAGGTCTTTGGTCAAATGTTACCTTCTTTTCTTTTTGGCTTCATCATAGCTCACTACAACCCCAAACTCCTGGGCTCAGGTGATCCTCCTGCCTCAGCCTCCTGAGTAGCTGGGACTACTGGCACATGCCATCATGTCTGGCTAATTTTTCTGTTTCTTGTAGAGATGGGGTCTTACTCTTGCTCAGGCTGGTCTTGAACTGACCTCAAGCAATCCTCCTGCCTTGGCCTCCCAGAGTGCTAGGATTACAGGTGTGAGCCACTGCGCCTGGCCAAATGCTACTGTGTTAGTGATGCCTTTTGTAACTATTCTATTTAAAATTGTAATCCTCTCCCACTCTGCCTGCCCTCTCCCCCTCCCTGCTTTAGTTCTTCCAGAACATTTAGTTCCTCCTAATATCCTGCATAATTCATCATTGATTTGGCTTGTTGTTTTACTCCCCATATATGTAAGCTCCATAATGTCTGATTTTTTTCACTATTATATCCCTAGTGTGCAAATAAATATCTGCTAAATGAGTGACTATTTAAAAGTTACATAAACATATACGTATGTTATATAGATGTAGAAAAAAGGCTAAAATATTATATTCTAACTCATGTAAGAGTTTGTATATAATATTTAAATTTTTAACAAACTTGTAACACTTTCATGGTTTAAAAAAATCAGAATAATTAAAACCAAATATTTTCAATGGCTACACTGGCTCCCTCATTCCCTGCAGTGCACGTGGGGGCTCCCACAAAGAAATGGCACTGCCTCAGGCTACCTTACAGGGGGAACACCTCCCTGTGCAGGGCTGGGGCCTCGGGCTTGCCCTGAGTCCAGAGAGAAGTGCTGGGCTCCCCGCCTGGAGAGTGTAACCTGGAGAGGGAGGTAGCATTTGAAGGCAGGATGAGATCTTCTTGCATGGCCAAGCCCCAGGATGGAACCTTACGTTCCTTTCTGAAGAGTTCAACCGAGAGCAGAGCCTCTCCAGCTCCTGTGCCTTGGGAAGAGTCTCATGTGGTGTATGATCTCCTGCAACACTGATCCAGGGCTAGCCAGGACTTTCGCACTCAGAAATGAGAAGTGCACACAGTGATGCCACTCTCGGGGGGTTCCTGCCAACAGTAAGCCAATCCCGAATTAAATTCAGAAGCACGAGTCACATTGCAGGGCTGCAATGTGCTTCTGCTACGGGAGAAACTTAGGTGTCGATGTGGGCTCCCTCGCCATGCCAATTCCTCAGAGAGCACGGCCCTCCCTCAGTCACGTGGAGAAAAGCGCTATGGCTATGTTAAAAGCTGAATCGCTACATGAAAATTATGTGCACAGTATTCACAGGAGGAAGTGGCCCAGCCCGTTGATACTAACAGTGGGTCTGTGGGAGACAAGCTCGGAGCAGACTGGAGAAGCAGCTGGGGCCAGCTCAGTGGCCTGTCGGTAAGAGCAGGTGTCGGCGATCAGCATGATTGACACCTGGCCCCCAGGATCTCCACCTTTCATGGTGTCTTTGTGTGTCACCTCCCACGCTGTGCCAGTGATGGCATGTCACTTCTGAGATTAGGTTGTAGAAAACATTTGTCTTGTGTCTTGCTTTCACAGAACACTGTGTCTCTCTGGAGAAAGCCAGCTTCCATGTCATGCTTAGCCCCATAGAGAAGCCCACGCCTCGAGGAACGAAGCCTCCTGCCAACAAGCACACGGTCCCAGCTCCAGCTGAGCATTCAGATGCAGCCCCAGTTGGTAATTTGAGGGCACCTTTGTGAGAGGGCCACCAGCTAAGGCACTCTGAGATTCCTGACCCTCAGAAACCTTGTAACAGAAACATTGTTACCTCCAGCTACTATAGTCTAAGGTTACACAGCAATAGATAACTAAGACACATTTTGGTAACTGGAAGTAGAGCATTGCCATAACAAATACCCGGGACATAAGGGTGTCTTTGGAACCAGGCAGCAAGTAGTAGTTGGGAGGACTTTATGGAAAGTGTTAATGAAAGCTACGTTGCCTCAAACGGACTGGTAGTAAAATTTCAATTTTAGGAGGCTGCTGCTAAGGGCTTAGAGAAAGTGAGGACAGTCTTGCTGGACGCTAGGAGAACAGGGATCCTTGTTAAGTAGGGGCAGAAAGTTCAGCAACACTGCTGCGTGCAGTAGCTTAGGAGTTAGGATATGTATTTAATAAACTGGGTGATCTAGCCACCTGGTTTCTTCTTGCTACTTATAGTAACATATGAGGACGAGAGATCCATTGAAGAAAAAGGAGCCAAGATGTGCTGTTTTTGAAGATTCTCAGCCTCTTCAGATGGCAATTGATGCTAAAATTAAGAAATCATTTCTGAGCAAAGATCAAACACAGAAAACTCTCAAAAAAGCATAGCCCAGAGATGAAGCAAAGTGTGTGACTGAAATCCTTTGTTAAGACTTCAGAGAGATCAAAGATGGTGCCTCTGAGTACCGTTCAGCCAGACAAAAGATCTCTCAAATTTTAAAGGTGTGCTTCACAGATCCTCTCAATTATACAATAGAGCTTCTGTAGAGCTTAAAGGGGCAAAAATTCCTCAGCAGAAACCCAAAGTCAAGAAGGATTTACATTGAAGAGAATTATAGGTGTGGCTTGTGTCTATTGGAGTAAACCCCAATGAGATTCACATGAGACCTACCATGTTTTTAAGAGAATTATATCACCAGAAACACCATCAGCTTGCACTGACATAGACAGTTCACACAGAGGAGAACTTTGGGCCCTCTAACTTCTTTAAGCAGAGGAAACTGAGAAGACTACTCATGGTATCTGACTCAGAGGGTGGAACCAAGAGCCCAGCAGGCAGAACCGAGAGCTATGGAGGTATTTCTGGGCAGTGTAGGACTGAGTCCTGATCAAGAGACTCCTGGCATTTTCCCAGGAGGATTTCTATGGACCGGTGACTCCTTTGTGATCCTCCTCCCCTCTTTTGAAACAGCAGTGTCTATACAGTCATCTCCCACCTCTTCCCAGCAATGCTGGGTGTGTGAGGGACAGATAACTTGTCTCTTTATGTCACAGGTCTTATGATTGAAAAGAACTGTATTTGAGGAACTACACCTGAGCAACTTCATCCACACCTGCATCTGATTTTGATGATGAGATTCTGGACTTTGAGCTGGGTCTGTAATGGGATAAGATTTGGGGAGGGGAGGAGATCTTGGGAGTGGGCGAGTGTATTTAACATGTAGAGGAACATGCATCACTGGTGGGTAAGGGGTGGACTGTAGTAACCAATCTCTAAGATGAACTCCATGATTTCTGCCTCCTGGAAGTCGCCTCTAACAGGTATCAGGGCTAGTCTGTGTGACCAGGGGGATGACAACAGAAGTGATGGTGTGTTACTTCTGAGAGTAGGTTTTGAAAGAAAGTCTGGCTTCTGGCTGTATTGAACCTTCCCTGCACATAGCTGACTCTGGGGGAAGCCAGTCCTGTGGAGCAGCCACATGGAGATGTCCACGAGGTAAGAAACTGAGACCTTTCACCCCAGTCAAGCCTTCGGATGACTGCAGTCCCAGTCTACGCTTGTACTGCAGCTTTATGAGAGGGCCTCAAACGGAACTTCCCAGTGCAGGCACTTGTGGATTACGACTGTCACAAACTGGGTGAGATAATAAATGTTCCTTGTTGTCAGCTGGTCAGTTTTGGGGGTAATCTCATATGCAGCTAGACTAATACTGTGGGCTGGCTATAAAAGCCCCTGCCTGGAAGAGTGACGGCATAGAGAAAAGATGCTTGGGTCTTTGTTCCAAGTGGAAAAAAGAAGAAACCAGACAAAGAGATAGTGCCAGCTCTGAATGAGAAAGGGCACAGTTGCTAGGGGGAGGTGGGCATCACTTTTCCTCTAATGGGGCCAACTGCTGCCCAAGTCTCAGTAGAAATTTCTTCTTTTAAAAGAGGTGATGTCCTTTGAGAACTCTTGGACACCCTGAAGCCAAACCTCAGGAGGGATGCTAGCCTGGGTGAAAATATTAGGTAAGAGTGAAGTTAGGAATGAAGTGATGGAAGGAGACGGGGTGGGCTATGGGGTCAGGAAGTCTGACCCCAAAGCTCAGGCTGCTAGGCACAAGCTGCAGTCCCTGTTTCCCTGACTCACACACAGATTGAAGGCATCTCATTAGCCACCCTCTCCACCTTACTCTGCACCCTGCCCCTGACCAACTCCCAATATTTCACAACGATTTTTTTCAGTTTTGGAGGAATTATTCCTGGGGAAAGCCTTCCCACCACCCTCAATTGCAAATCACACTTGGTGGCAATTTAAACCACGCCAGATACTTGCTAGCTTTTTAAGGATCTGTTGAATGAGTAGATGAATAAATAAGTGAATTGTATAAACAGTAATTCACAATCTGCTTCAGATACTTGGACTGGTTGTTTACTAGCCCACCTAATTCAGATTTAGAAAGAATCACTCATTGGGTAAATGTCAGCGTGTATTCAGGTTTCATTACTGAACTGAGGACTAGTGAAGTAAGGTCTAAAAGTCAGGTCCATTGCTGCCTAGGGTAATTCTCTTTGTTTCATGATACGGAATTTGTTTGGTCTTTGTCCCAGGTTCTTGGGAGGGGGCTTCTAAACCCTTGCAATTTCCCAAGCGATAGGAGTGTCTTTGCTATTCCTGGTAAGCCCCTGAGTCTATGTTGATGACTCAGGCAGGATGGGGGCTGGCCATGCTAGAAAGGCCAACCATGTGATTAGAGGTTTGCGGCTTTGAACTAGGTGATACCAGCCTGACTGCCAGGAGAGGGGCTTGAGGTTCAGTTCAACTACACAACCAATGAATCAATCAATCGTGTCTACTCAATGAAACCACAACAAAAACCCCGGGCACTGAAGCTGTGCAGAACTTGTCTCTGTGCCAGCACAGTAGTGCACCTTGATTCTATGGAGACAGAAGACAGAAAGCTCCATGTGTGGGATCCTCCCAGACCTCATCCTATGGGTCTCTTCTTTTGACTGGTCCTGATTCGTAGCCTTTATTATTAACTATTAATGATCATAAGTATAGTGCTTTCCTGAGTTCTGTGAGTCATTCGAGTGAATTATCAAGTGGGGTCAGGGAAACCTTCTGGATTTGTGGCCAGTTGGTAAAAAGTATGGGTGGCCTAGGGACCCTAGAACTTGTGGCTGGTGTCTGCAATGAGGAAAGTCTTTGGGGGAACTGGTTTTTAAAGCATGCGGAGTCTGATAGCTGTGGTTGGTTAGTGTCAGAATGGCATTGCAGTCTTGCACATCTTCGAAACTTGGTTCTTTCCATTGTACCTCTCTTGGGGCAGTGTATGTATATGCTATTTATTTTTCATGCAATATTTGAAAGAAAAGGATTCTAGTAGTGAATTTATCCAGTCGATCTGAAGTTTCCAAAATGCAGGACTTCAGAAATCCAGATAGATCAACATTGTAGATAAAGATGTGGACAAACTGATAATAATAACGTGATTATGAAATACATAGTGGATGTAGAAAATGCTAGCTAACTTAGAGTTCTAGTAAATTGACTTGAGTTTAATTAGAATTTTACAGTCTTGGAATCTCTGAAATGATTTTTTTTCCAATTTCTTTGCCATTTATTTATTTGCTTGTATATTATAATATTTAAGCCATTTAAACCTAAAAATATTCAAGAGGTTATCAAGTTCAATAAGGTTTAAAAATCACACAAGAAGGTCGGGCGCGGTGGCTCATGCCTGTAATCCTAGCACTCTGGGAGGCCGAGGCGGGCGGATCGTCCTGAGCTCAGGAGTTCGAGACCAGCCTGAGCAAGAGCGAGACCCCGTCTCTACCAAAAATAGAAAGAAATTAATTGGACAGCTAAAAATATACATAGAAAAAATTAGCTGGGCATGGTGGCGCATGCCTGTAGTCCCAGCTACTTGGGAGGCTGAGACAGTAGGATCGCTTGAGCCCAGGAGTCTGAGGTTGCTGTGAGCTAGGCTGACGCCACGGCACTCGCCCCAGGCAAGAGAGTGAGACTCTGTCTCAAAAAAAAAAAAAAAAAAAAAAAAATCACACAAGAAAGTATGAATTAGTCATAATTTCTGATAGGCTATTATCCTTGGAGATCTGGAAATTCTTCGGCCTTTGTAGTCTTTTAGAGTTTGATTTTCGGCTCCTGCAGAAAAGACTGGTCCAAGATACAGGGGTCTCCTCTTTAGCCGAGGGGAGCCCGGCCTTCTCAAGAACCTAACATCCTGAGTGGGGCGACCCCTTCCCTCCCTCACAGGAAGGACAAAGGAGAAATTCAGGCTCACAGTCCCCGGTTTTTTGTGATTTATGGTGTTGCCAGATGAAATCCTAACCCCATAATTCATCCGTACGTGTTAGCCAAGAACAATTTCACATGGCAAGGGCCCAGATGACTGCATTAACAAACATTATCTGACCCACATGGCGTATTGTAGTTATTTTTGCAGTTTGGCTTTGCTTTTTAGTTGCATGGCAAAGAACAAAAGGAACCTCTTCAAAGGACCAAGCAGAAAGACTTTTTAGCTTCCTAAATAATTTGTCAATGGAACTACAGGTGGGGAAGATATATTCTGCCTTGCTTGAGTGCCTTGAGAATTGAGAACTCCTGTGTGGGGAGCCTTTGCACTCTCCAGGAGAGGGCGGGGGAGCAGGACTGTCTCACTTCCAAGGCCCTTTCGAGCAGAAAAGGCAATCGCTCTGTGCCCTCCGCCTGGCAGGCAGGGTGATTTCCACACACGCACCCCAGCCCCGCCTTCCTGCCGCCTA